>PVJI01010566.1:0-59828 GCA_004026765.1 Micronycteris hirsuta
CAAGCCGATGAGCAGGTCTTGATACGCGGGGGTGTGGTCTTGCTCCCATGTTTACAGAAGAAGCCTTTGTAGGTGTGATGCACGCAGGTGTGATGCACTAAGGATTAAGCCATCGAGATCCTTTTTGCTAACAGACCGTTTGTCTCGGATTTTCCAGGTTTCCAGGTTTTCTTCGAGGAGTACTCCACTGAGTCTGCAGGTAGCGGCTGCGTGGACTGATGCGTTAGGGTCTCTAAATCATCAAGCTGCAGGACCCGGCTATTCCAGGACTTTCGATGGAGCCCAGCTCTGTTTTGGCCCCTCCCCTGTTCTGTGCCCTAGCCATCACCTGGGCAATTCAGATCCCACCTGTCCCAGGTGTTAGAGCCTCTGCTCCTCTTCTTTGCTTTTTTTTAGCATCAACGTTGCCAACTACGGTTTCCTAGTTATCCTCCTTTTTTAGTTTCCCAGTGCATCCAAACCTCGGATTTGCCCTGAAGGAATGGGATCTTCCCTGCAGCCGAAGTGGGCAGCTTCCCGATCTGTGCTCCAGGGCTCTTTCTCCAGTTTTCAGGATCTCCCACACTTTGGTTGCTGGGTGTGTGTGTGTGTGTCCCCTACCACCGCAGAAAAGAAAGACGATGTTCTATACCTTTCTCTTTTAAATTAAAGTATGTGGGAGTCCTGTTTAGAGGATGTTTGAGAATTTCCCCAAAGACGTGTCCCAACCCACCCAGGGTGGAAGTTACTCTCCTGGAGGTACTTTGGAGGGAACCGTTCTCTCCTTCCCGAATGCTTTCCTTGCAGTCCAGCGTCCCTGCCAGTTTATCGTCTGAATCCCAATTGTCAGGGTGGTAGTTACTCTGCAGACCCCTGGGTCACACCCCAGACCCATGAGTTGGAGGCTGTGGGGTTTGGGAGCCAGGAATCTGCATTGTAATGGGCTCCCCCCGTCTTAGAACCCCTGGCCCCTAGCCCATGCCTCAGTGACTGTAGAGCATCTCCCACCTGCCTCACCTGCAGCAAAGCCACGGATCCTTCCATTCCAGGGACGAGCAGGGACTAGCAGGAGGGAGGACTTCACCCTGCCTCTTCTCCCAAAACTCCCCTGCGTGGCTGGGCCCAGGGTCTGTGGACGAGACAGTCACGCAGGAAGTTCGGTGAACAAGACTTAGGAAAGACACAGGGAGTGAAACACAGATGTCAGAGTCTCTTCTGTCCGGGGATCAGGCAACCAAACACCATTTCGTTTTCTCATTCATTTGTCCTCAAACATTTATCCAGTCCTCACTGCATTCCACCCACATTTGCATTCCTCCTCTTTTTGTCAGGTATGAAAAATGAAGCTGAGGTTTAAGTCCCAAATAGGCAGTCCCAGCAAAATAATCAGGAAAAGTAAGATAATTCTTTTCTGTGTGTATACACGTGTGTGCGTGTGTAGGTGTCCCTTTGTGTTACGCACACGTATGTAGGCTAGGAATTTCAGCTCTGTTTCCATATGCATATAATTAACTTTATTTTGTCCTTCATTCATTTGCTTATTCATTCAGCAAACATTCATCCGCTCACTCATCCAACTAGTGGCTCTCGTGGCCCGTTGTGGGCCAGCCTAGGGACTCGGGATACAGTGATGGATAGACAGAGTTCTTGCCCACGGGGCGCCTGCCTTTCAGCGCAGACAATGGTCTTACATAAATAATGTGATTTTACCATGCACCTTTCTGATAGAGATTGGCGATTCAACAGACTGCAAATTAGGGCCCAGGAGCCCCGCCCTCCTCCCTCCTCCCGGCTTCACAAGGTTCTTTTCAGCAAAGAAGCCTTCCCAGACGCTTCATTACGCACTCGAAACATTTATACACATAACTGGGGGAAGCGAATTAAAACTGTGAACTCCTCTTGACACTTAAGTCAAAATAGGAAGTTGAGTTGTTCAGCGGTGGATTTTGACTGCTTCCCATTAGGAAACCCCTTTCAAGAAAAACCTTCACGGAGCAGTACACTTCAAAGAGGTTTCCAGTAATGCTGTGTTTCAAATGTGTTAATTGGATCTAATTGCAAACAGCTGCCCACTTTAGCCACTGTTTGGGTTGGCTTTCACCCACTTGAGATCTAGGTCATCCTTTTTGGATACATTATATTCATATTGGGATGTTGATACATTTGTTATAGTCTCACAACGGTGCCGCCACCCAAAGGACTCTGAGATAATAAGTAAAACATGAACCACATGTTTATCAAGCCCCGAGGTCACTGCCAAGTACAAAAGCACTGGAGGGCAGATACCCTATTTAATACACTGTGTGGGGTCATGGCATCTCACTGAAAAATAGGGGAACATTTCCAACAAAAACAGAAAACTCCGAGGTGTTTGCTGGCTTTTGTATGTGATGGAAGCATCGAATGATTTTTTATTGTCTATTCTCCTCCATGTACCTATTGAATTTTAATGCTATACATTGCAGGAAGAACGAGGGAAAAATAATACATACACAGTTTATTAGGTGAAATTGCTGTTAGATCTCATTTTATAGAATAATGATGTTTCTCAAGAAGCACCTGTGGGAGCAACTTATTGGTTAAATGGGAAGGGTGGTTTTCAAAATATTTATCGAACAGTAAGGCACGGACCCTGGGCAGTTGGAGCAGTCACTGGCCACGCTGATGGGCGCGGCCACCCTCAAGCCAGTGTGGTACAACCAGGGGGTCGTGGTCCCGCGAGGTGCCGCTGAGGGGCACTGGAATGTGACTGTGCTGGGGGTCCGCATGGGATGCGCGCCTCAGAGGGGTCTTGCCCCAGGAGCAAGAGCGCTGGGGCGTTCACACCCTTTGCCGTCTGACATCGGTTGGAGGCTCGGCACTGCTTCGCTGGCACTTCTGTCCTGCCGCCCCGGTGGCCGAATGGGCTCCGGAGGACTGAGGGCGCCTGTACGCAGAGGAAGGCTGGTTCTGGCAATGGGGGGTCAGGCTGCTGAGTGTGGAGCCGACAGGTGCCTGAGGGTGTGGGTGGGGCATTCCCCGACAGGTGGGGGGTGTGGGAGAGCCATTCCTGCCACAGTGGTGGCATTTGAAGATGTTGGGGGGCGGGGCTGAAATGGGGTCATGAAGTATTTCTCTCTCTGCATCGGGGACATCAGCAGCAATAATCTTCCTGAGATTGTTGGAAATAGAGCGGTCCTCAGAATCTCACTTGTCAGTTCAAGGGATGGAGGGGGTGGAGTCTATAATGAAAAGAATCGATGACTGTGTCAATAATAAAAGTAGTTGTTATTGCTTTGTATTTGTTCTCACTGTAGGATCATCAAGGCTTCCCCATTTTCCAGATGGGGAAACTGAGGGCTAGAGGACTTGAATAACTTCCCCAAGGACACGCAGGTGGGGGATGGCAGAGGCAGGATGTGACTGGCCTTTCTGATGCCATAATGCAGACTCCTGGAAGCATGAAAGGGTTAACACAGATCCTTCTCTTTCTCTTTCCTCTCCCTCCTTTTTCTCTCTTCCCCTCCTTCCCTCCCCCCCTCACCTCTCAGCTCTCCCTCTCTCCCTGTTGGACAAATATGTGAGTACTTACGTGTGCCAGACATTGTTTTAAACACCACACAGCAAGGGAACAATCTGATCCTTTTTGATCCTGAGAAACCCCCATCCTTGCCTTAAAAACCACTTTCCCTTCCCCAGTCTGTCCCCTGACATTGCTGGAGCCCTGGCAAGTGTAAAAAATGGAGGCTCATATACCACGTCTAAAAATTTTAAAGTTATAAATCAAGCTGACAAACTGTTAAATAAAATCTATTTCACTTTCCAGGCTCGAGAAATACACCTGCGCAGAAGGCAGGTTTGCATTAGAGATGTTGGATTCCTGGGGTTCCATGCAGGGACGTGGCTCTGGGGGCATCTGGGCCCTGAGCCGGCCCACTGCCTGTCCCCACCTCTCCCTTCCTTCCCTGGCAGTCCCACGCACCGGCTGGTGGGGGGCAGTGCACCCACATGAGCAGACATCCAGCCTGCCCATCCAAGCTCCATCCCTGCAAACAGCCACCCTGTGGCTGCTCTCTGGACTCAGGGGTGTGCACACTGGGGCCGTGGCCTCCTCTCCAGAGAATCAGCCTGGGGAAGGCCCTGGGCTTGGGCTTGGGGCCCCTCGGGCACGAGATTCCAGGGTCTCCGGCACCCAGGGCATGTTCTGGAAAGGAGATGCAGGCCTCAGGTGGGCATGTCTCCATGGTCCCACACACTTCATCCTGTGGGGTCCCAAAAGGCAGGGCTTGGGGGCCCCTCTTTCCCGCCCCGAGAGTGCGAATTTCCTCCCCATTCTGGCTTCTTTCACGTGCATTTTTTTTTTTTTTTTTGAGATTTGGCCTTCTGAGGGGTTTTTTTTTTCCTCTAAAGAAAATGTGGAATTCAAACACTCCCCTTGCTGAACAGAAAGAGTCATTTGATGTAGACAGATGACAGGTGTTTCAGGAAGAGGAGTGAGGTCCTGCAGGAATATCTGTTGGCCTCTGCCGCTGGGCTTGACAATCTTCCCCATGCTCAGCCGCTCTAGTCTACAGAAGGATGCTCCCCAGGCTCTGTCCTGAGAACTTGATGGACTCATCCCAGACTTGTAAGAGTGGGTGAGATTTCAGCTTTCGCCCTATTTGCTTCTCTAGTCACGACAACTCAAGATTCTGGATAACCTGGAACATGCACAGACGCAAGGCTGCCTTTGCTGGGTCAGATCTCCGGCGGGAGTCGGAGAGAAGATTACCCGACCGAACAGCGCAGGGTCCTGCCAGTGGAGGACGGTGGTTTAATATGGGCGGATCTCAGAGATTTCGTGGGTTCAGTTCCAGACCGTCACAGGAAAGTGAGTCGTAACCTATTCGCTGGTGGAGGGTCTTGCCTTCAGTTTGTTAAAACAACAACAAAAAACAAAAAACCCTGCAATAACTCTGAAGCACGGTGACGCGAAGCGCAATAAAACGAGGTGTACCTATGTTCACTGGAACCGGGACGGGAACGCATGTTCCGTAGGTGACCTTGGTCTTCACTAACCCAATTGGCTCTAATGCAGGTGTCTCTAATGTTTGTGTTCCTCTTCAGGTGATTGCTGTCTCTTGGGCACAGGGAACTGCCAACACCTGTGCCTCTTAGGGAACCACGGGCAGACCCAGGAAGGCATTAGCTCACTGCAAGTGCCGACTTCAGTGCAGTGGCTGGCAGGACGCCGTGATGGAAGGATTCGGTGGTCACAGCCAGGCTCACTGGGCAAGTGCCGTGAGCAAACCCAGCTGATGAACTTACCGGGGGGACCACCCAGGATAGAGACCCAATGGGAAATACAGCCAGACCTCAGGGGGTCTGCGACTCCTGGGAGGGCATAAGTGGGGCTCAGACCGCAGGGCCCGGCCAAGCCAAGGGAGCTCAGAGCGGACCTTGATCAGCTGGATTTAGCACCGAGGCCTTCCGGGGAGGACCCGGGACCTGGAGGATGGCACAAGAACCTGCCACAGGAATCATGGGGACCAAGGACCTGCCTCCCCTTTCATGCCAGCACCGGGTAAAGTGAACTTCCCCCAGGGGCCATTGCGGAGAGGAACGGGAGAGTGGGTGAGGAAAACGTAAGCTTGAAATACCTGCGAGACTGTGTAAATGATTGGATTGGGTGACATTTTCTCTACAGTAAGTTACAGTATGGTGAAGGGCTCAGGAGAAAGATTAGGTCAATTATAGAAAATAACGAAGCTGCTTTTCCCTGTGTCTGTTCCCCCATGCCTGCCCCATGCATGCAGACGTGGGCACACACAGAAATGGCACTTCTGTAAGTTTTCCTGGCCACCGCCTCCCCCGAGAACTTACATCCACAAAAGCATTAGCGAGACATGAAGACTTCTATGAGGATTTGCAAGGGGAGATGCGGGAGCAGCTTTCATTACACATTCCACAGCAAACAGGCTCACAATTCCCCTTTGGTCCTGTATTTCACCATTTCCACGATGCACCTTTTCACGGTGGAATGTTCGCTGCCTCTGAACCAGAATCTGTCTCACTGGGATGCTGTGTCATGGCATACAGAGGAGGACGAAAGTAGGTTTACGGTTGTTTGTGTGGAAAATGATGCAACAGTTAATAAATAATGTTACAAGAATAAGCTGTTTTGCTTCCTCACAGCTGTAAATCTACTTGTGCCCACCCCATATAATTGGCAGCAGTTTTGTAGCAACACATGAAATAACGGTGTGTCTTGCACCGGCACCTTCTTCGGTTTGATGAAAGCCTGGCAGCCTTCTGCTTTGCCGTCCCTCCTCCGCTGTGACCAGAGGCTCCCCCACTGATCACCGGGGAGATCTGCCCTTCACTTGCCGAGTGACCTTGAACAAGTTACTGAACCCCTCTGGCCTCTGTTTGCACATCTGTGAAATGGGGATAATATTACTAACTGCTTCATAGGGTTGTTGTAAGAGTTAAATGAGCTGTTACATATAGAGGGGCTGAAAGAGTGCCAGGTGGAGGTAAGCACTGGGGAAGTAGTGAGTCTCATAGTTACTACCTCTTTAGTCCCCTGCCACGCAGGCCCAGCCTCCTCCTGCCTATTGCTTTTTACCGTTCCTTTCCTTACTGAATGAGTAGTATTTCACCCTTGGAGACCTTGTCTCTCCTCCCCAAGTGGCTTGCCTAAATATTTCCTGCAAACAAATGGGTTCTCGGGAGGAGTGCTGAGAGAGAACGTGTCTTTGTCCTGACTTTTGAAGTATCGACAGTGGATGCACTGAGTTCTGAGCCTGACTGGAGAGCAGGAGGTTTGTTGGGGCACGTTAGGGGATAGAGGGGAAGAATGGGGTGGACCAGATGGCCACTCGAAGGATCGATAGGCTACTTCCCCAACACCTCTCCTTGTAGCTTTCGTGTGTGACGATAGCCTTCCATACTGTGGACACCACTCACCCTGGCCATTCGTACAGGGTGGAGAGGGCTTTCACATGACCTCAAGTCACTCTGTTGCAGTGGCAGCTGCTTTTGTCCGCACACAAGGCTGAGCCTAGAAGACAAGTCGGTGGATGTGAACTAAGAGATTCATCTGGACTTAGGCGACAGGTGGAGACCCAGGAACACATTTTCAGATATGGGGCCTTAGAGAAAGATACACAGCAATGAGGAGCCACGCCAGCACATCTGGGCCCGAGATGTGCCCTAGGCCTGCATGCCCGGGGAAGATTTTCCAGACCCTCCAAGCTGGAGTGGGAATGGTTGCAGCCCTGGTGTTCTCTCCAGTGGGCTGGACCCAATCATCAGCTCTACCAAGTGGAACATTCCTGCCGTGGGTTAGCACTTCCAGCTCCAGAGATCAAACACTGAAAGAAGTGTGTCTTGGCGCAAGGCGCCCAGGACTCCGACTGGTCAGTGCTCCACCCTGTTAATTCCCTTTGCTGGTCATCTTGTCCTCGGGAACAAATAGCTTTCTAGCTGGTCACTTCTGGAACAAACCAAGAGTTGTTGAATGGAGATTAAAAAAATATTTGGGGGGTTTGTTTTGGGTTTAATGAGTCAATGCTTTATTTTGCTAGGAGTGTTTACAACCCAACCTAAATGTGCGTAGGGTCTTGACCCTCCCTCCACAACTATTTCCTATTTGTTTCCAGAAGAATTCCAACACCACATTTTGTTATAGCAACCAGCGGCAAATATCAAGACAGCAGTAAAGAGCAAACTTGGGGAAGGGTTTTCCTGCAATGTGGCTTGAGTCTCTGTAGGTCTTCCATTGTCTGTGCAAAGCCCAGGAAGGCTGGAGTTGGCCCTGCGGTGTCTCATGGGGGACCAGCAGAGTCCGGTGTTGCTGACTTCATCACCATCAGGAAATGCATCTCCTGGTCAGCTGGGCCCAGTGCAGAAGGACTGACTGACTTGCTTCTCAGGCCTGGCACCTGTTGTGTGTTGATTTTTACTTTTGTATGTCTAGTTTTCAAAATTAAATGTATTGAGTTATTTATTATTCCCTCATGCTTTTCCTCTGAGGAGTTTAATAAACAAGCCTGTTCCTTATTTCCTAAATTGTCCCCTCCAATGCTCTTTGGAAGTAAGCAGGGTGTATATGAGTAAGGAAACAAAACAGTAAGACATGAGGGTCTTCAAATACCTGCCCACAGTGTCCCTCCTGCTGTTCTTTTCCTCTTAGCCATCGTTGTCATGGTAATGCTATGAGGTTGGACTCCTTGCCCGTGGGGAAAATCATCTCTAGTTTCCCTATAGCCCAGTCTCTTGATGAAAGCGCTTCGGAGCTTTGAATCAGTTTTTTCAGGTGTTAGTTCTGAGTGGTGGCATGTTGGTAAATGTCTCACGACTGGCTCTCAGAAATAAAATTGCCTTCATCTGTAGGGTGTACTGATGTCTGTGGTGTAAGTATGAGGTCTGTCGGGAAAAGGGCCAGCCATTGTTAATATAATGAGAATGGTTTGTGCCACATTGATGTAACCTGGCAGCCAAGGAGAGTGGACTGGAATGCACATGTGTGAACAATGATGACTTCACTGTGCTAGTTAGGGGGACACTGGATGCTGCTGAATGAGCATGTGTACTGTGTGGCTGTCACATTCAAAATGACTGAGTGGGTAGAACAATAAATATACATCAAATTTTGCATTAAGCTTGAACATTCCTCTGCAGAAAATATTTGAATGACTCAGAAGGCCACAGCTGTGGGCAACTGGTGATGGGCAGCTTCATCACGACATCACACCTGCTCATGAATCATGTCTCGTGCAGAGTTTTTTGGTGACTTAGCCACCTACAGCCCAGATTTGGTGCCCTGTGACTTCTGGCTTTTCCCAAAACTAAAATCACCTTTGAAAGGGAAGAGATTTTAGACTGTGGATAAGATTCAGGAAAATACGCTGGAGCAGCTGATGGCGACTGGGAGAACTGCGTGAGGTCCCAAGGTGCCTACTTTGGAGGGGACTGAGATATCATTGTCCTATGTACAGTGCTGCTTGTATCTTGTATCTTCTTCAATAAGTTTTTCACATTATGTGGGTGGATACTTTTTGGACAGAGCTGTACTCCCACAAAGGCTAATTTCAGGTACCAGGTGACCGTGTGAATGTGGAACTGGAAAAAGATGCACACAGTGGACCTTGAGGGGCTGGTGGGAACTGGCTGCACAATTCCACTGCCTCTGTGGTGTTGGCCACACGTTCTCAACCTTGGCACAATTAATTAACATTTTGGGCTGGGTAATTCTTTGTTGTTGGTGGCAGTCCTGTGCATAGTAAGATGTTTAGTAGCATCTCTGGCTTCTACCCACTCGATGCTCCCTCCCCACCCAAGCTGTGACAAAAATGTCTCCAGACATTGCCAGATGTACCCCAAGGGGCAAAGGCACGCCCAGGTCTGGGCCATTCTGCACTCAGGGTGTTCGGAAGGTCTCTTCAGCAGACAACGGGCCTTTCCCAGCTGTTCTCCATGAGCCACCCTTACCATGCACCTGAAGAGGTGCTGTCTTGGAGTCTTGTTCTTGTTTTTAAAAATCACAGTATACTTCCTTGAGGAGCGTCGGGAAGAGTGATGTCACAAAGAATGAAGGCACCAAGACACAGTATGACCGCGAGGGGAGAGTCAAGGTCATTCCATGGCCTCGACTCCAGACCAGGATAGATTGCACTGGACTGTAGAGGTCCCCTGGTTCAGCCTTTTCTTTTATGGAAGAGAGGTGACACTCAGAGGTCAGAAGCAGCTCGTCCGCGTGCTCGGGAGCAGCACAGAGGTGATGTGGTGGATGCGGCCAAAGGCCTCTGCGATGTGCTGGGAATTGGGACGGCCTCCGCCTTGGGGCTGTAGAGTTTTATAGGCTTTGCAGTATTAGGGTTGATGGCCGTATTTTGACATTTCCCTGTTCCCAACCTCCATACACTCCCCCACTGGAAATAACTGCTCATGAAAACCGCATTATAATGAGGGACTTCTGTTTCCGACAAAATGATTCCCATCAGCTGCAGGAGTGACTAGTTGATTCAAATGTTCTGTTCAGGAGGGTCAAGCTGCTTATTATTAGAGAACAAATGTTGACGATTGTCATTCCTTGCTTCTTCGTCCCACATCTGCTTGGGGCCTTCTCGTTGATGAGGTATCTCAGACCATTCCCAGAATGCTTTCAGAAAAGGACTTCTAGAAGAAACTGACTTTCCAGTAGAAAAGTTAAGACCGCAAGATTAATGTGATAAGAACTAAGAAATCCCTTGCAGTTTTGCACTGAAAATGTGTTTTCAATGCACAGAGGTGCCCAGTCAGGAAGGAAATATTAGGGAGGGATTATTTGCATCAGCAGAGTTCCTTGCCTTTGGAAACTCCACCGTAATGATATGCTGGTAATTACAATCACATACTAGTAAGTCAATACACTTCAAATGCCCATCAACTGGGCTTAATGAGGAGAGCAGGTCTGCTTTTATTAGGGGACTGAATACAAATGAAAGGAGTCCTCTAAATCCTGGATCTTTAAAAACACATCAACATTTGGAAAGAATTAAGATGTGGGGATTTTGCATGGAATAATTCATCACTTCACTCCAGATTAGTTTTTTACAATAAGAAGTACTGGCCCTCGAGGAAATTTCCCATAACCAACATTTATTGTCATTACCTCCTACATCTCACATTGTCCTTTATCATACCCCTGCCAGGTCCAACCTGTGGGCTGGGCCCCGGGCAATGTGGGTCAGTTGGATTTTCCCTTGTTTTTCCCAGAGGACAACTTAGCCTCAACACCTTAATGTAGAGGGGCCAATGACACAGAGGTGCCAGGCATGGATGGGGACAAGAGGGGCGGTGTTTTGGGCTGTGGGGAGCACTTGGGGTGACCCTGCCTGACACCCCCTGCTCTGTGATGCTCAGGCCTCACTGCCCCACACGGAAAGGATTCATGGGCTGTGGTAAAAAGCTTCCTTTCTTTGACATGGATTTTCAAAATGATCTAATCTCGATTTTTTTTTAAAAAAAAAGCAATTAATTTACTGTATAATCTTTTGGAAATGTTTTACGTATATAGTGTCCTGAACTCTTCGAAAGGCTCATTCCATATCTTGCCAAATTATTGTCCAGAGGAATGTGCCAATAGACACTACGACCTACTCTAAATGAGCACCTTGATTGTTAGAATTTCTAAAGTCAACGTATTGGGGAATAATACTTCACTGTCATTTTTACTAGAATTTATATAACTCTAATGAGATTATCATTTTGAATTGTTTTTTGGCATTTTAATATTTATCTATTTTTTAAAAATTATTTTATTGTTCAATTACAGTTGTCTGCATTTCCCCCCCCCCATCATTCCCCCTACCCCAGCCAAACCCACCTCCCTCCCTTGCTTCCACCCTCCCCCTTGGTTTTGTCCATGTGTCCTTTATAGTGGTTCCTGAAAACCCTTCCCCTCATTATCCCCTCCTCCCTCCCCTCTAGTTACTGTCAGATTGTTCTTAATTTCACTGTCTCTGGTTATATTCTGCTTGTTTGTTTGTTTTGTTGATTAGATTCCACCTAAAGGTGAGATCATATGGTATTTGTCCTTTACTGCCTGGCTTCTTTCATTTGACATAATGCTTTCTAGTTCCATCCATGCTGTTGCAAAAGGTAGGAGCTCCTTCTTTCTCTCTGCTGTGTAGTATTCCATTGTGTAAATATGCCATAGTTTTTTTAATACATTTTATTGATTATGCTATTATAGTGGTCCCATTCCCCCCCTTTATTCCCCTCCACCCCACACTCCCCACTCACATTCCCCCCCTTTAGTTTGTGTCCATGGGTCATACATATAAGTTCTTTGGCTTCTACATTTCCTACATTATTCTTAACTTTCCCTGTCTATTTTCTACCTATCATTTATGCTATTTATTCTCTGTAACTTTTCCCCCCTCTCCCCATCCCACTCCCCTGTTGATAACCCTCCATGTGATCTCCATTTCTGTGCTTCTGTTCCTGTTCTAGTTGTTTGCTTAATTTGCTTTTGCTTTTGTTCTAGGTGTGGTTGTTAACAACTGTGAGTTTGCTGTCATTTTACTGTTCATATTTTTTATCTTTTTCTTAGATAAATCCCTTTAATATTTCATATAATAAGGGCTTGGTGATGATGAACTCCTTGAACTTGACCTTATCTGGGAAGCACTTTATCTGCCCTTCCATTCTAAACGAAAGTTTTGCTGGATAGAGTAATCGTGGACGTAGGTCCTTGCCTTTCATGATTTTGAACACTTCTTTCAGCCCCTTCTTGCCTGCAAGGTCTCTTTTGAGAAATCAGCTGACAGTCTTATGGGAACTCCTTCATAGGTAACTTTCCCATTTTCTCTTGCTGCTTCTAAGATTCTCTCCTTATTGTTAATCTTGGGTAATGTAATTATGATGTGCCTTGGTGCGTTTCTCCTTGAGTCCAACTTCTTTGGGACTGTCTGAGCTTCCTGGACTTCCTGGAAATCTATTTCCTTTGCCAGATTGGGGAAGTTCTCCTTCATTATTTGTTCAAATAAGTTTTCAATTTGTTGCTCTTCCTCTTCTCCTTCTGCCACCCCTATAATTCAGATGTTGGAACATTTAAAGATGTCCTGGAGATTCCTAAGCCTCTCCTCATTGTTTTGAATTCTTGTTTCTTTATTCTGTTCTGGTTGAATGTTTATGTCTTCCTTGTGGTTCACACCATTGATTTGAGTCTCAATTTCCTTCCCAACACTATTGGTTCCCTGTACATTTTCCTTTATTTCACTGAGCATATCCTTCATTTTTTCATCTAATTTGTGACCAAATTCAACCAATCCTGTGAGCATCCTGACTACCAGTGTTTTGAACTGTGTATCTGATAGGTTGGCTATCTGTTCGTGGCTTAGTTGTATTTTTTCTGGAGCTTTGATCTGTTCTTTCATTTGGGCTGTTTTATTTTTTTTCTCAGCATGCCTGTTATGTAGTGAGGGGTGGAGCCTCAGGTGTTCACCAGGGCCAGCAACCCACATGGCTGCATTGTGATGCTGTCTGTGGGGAAGGGGTCTGAGAGGGAACAATGGCACTTGCTCTGCTCTCCCCCGGCTTTCAGTCACTTCCCCTGCTACCCACAAGCAAATTGGGCCCTCCTGCTGCTGATTCCTAGATGGGTGGTTTGTGTATGTTCTAGGACCCTGTGGTTCTCTCCAATGAACTCTCCTGTGAGGCTGGGAGTTCCTCCTGCTGCCACCTCAACCCCCACCGGTGTTTTCAATCGGTGGTTTGAGGCTTTATTCCCCTGCGCTGGAACCCTGGGTTGCAAGGTCTGTTTTGCTCCCCAGTTGTTCCTCCGAGTTTATCTGCATGTGAATGTGGGACTGCCTACTCCACCAGCCAAGGGCTTGCCGGGTCCACCAGCCCCCACCTTGCCACAAGTCCTCTCCGCTGGGTTGCCCCTCTCTGCCCTGCCTACCAGTCTGGATGATTGTGTCTTCTTTAACTACTTGGTTGTCAGATTTCCATACAGTTCGATTTTCTGTCAGTTATGGTTGTTTTTTGTTTTTAAATTGTCGTTGTCCTTCTTTTGGTTGTGCAAGGAGGCACAGTGTGTCTACCTACGCCTCCACCTTGGCCGGAAGTCCCATATACCATAGTTTCTTGATCCACTCATTTGCTGATGGGCAGTTAGGTTGCTTCCAGCACTTAGCTATTGTAGATTGTGCTGCTATGAACATTGGGGTGCATAGGTTCTTTTGGATTGGTGTTTCAGGGTTTTTAGGGTATAATCCCAGTAGTGGAATTGCTGGGTCAAAAGGCAGTTCCATTTTTAGTTTTCTGAGGAAATTCCATACTGTTTTCCACAGTGGCTTCACCAGTCTGCATTCCCACCAACTGTGCAGTAGGGTTCCCTTTTCTCCGCATCCTCTCCAACATTTGTCTGTTGATTTGTTAATGATTGTCATTCTGACTGGTGTGAAGTGGTATCTCATTGTGGTTTTAATTTGCATCTCTCTGATGATTTTTTTATTAAGATTTTTTTAAGAGCAGTTCTAGGTTCACAACAAAACTGAAGGAAAGCTACAGAGATTTTGCACATACCCCCTCTTCTGGCACATGCACAGCCGCCCCCATGACCAACATCCCCTACCGAAGTGGGGTATTTGTTATCATGGATGACCCTACATGGACATATTACCATCACTCAAAGTCCGGAATTGACACCACAGCTCATTTCTGCTGTTGTGCCGTCCATAGATTCGTTCTTCACTGCCCTAAAAATCCTCTGTGCTCCACCTAGTCATCTCTTCCTCCCTCTCCCGACCCCTGGCAACAACTGGTCTCTAATGATTATTTTTTCTCAAAGGGGAAAAGTCAGGAGCAACAGCTTTTAGTTCTAAGGAAAGGTCCTATGAACCTTCATAAGACCTAGGAACTAAGTAAGGCAGGGAAAAAACCAAGGAGAAAACAGTGTAAAGAATCTGATGACAGTACTTGCCCTGCAGCTGGCATCTGAGATTCCTGGAACCTCGCACTGCACTCCCGCCATGTTGTCCGTGCTGTGAGAGCGGCACCGAGATGTCAAGATGGGAGTGGAGCCGGTCCGCAGAGACAGCGGTTCCATCTGCTCGACTGTTCCTTCTGAAGGCTCGTTTGTGCCAACTACTTGTCTTTGTCATAGGATCCTCCCTGGCTCTGCAACACAGATGTGAGGAGTGAAGAGAGCATGCCGTTGGAACTCACTTCTAAATGTGGAAAATATATAGTTAACATGGGGATTCTTAAAGTATTAATATTATTCTCCATATGTGTCCATAGCCATATGCAGAAGTAGATCTAAAGGGTGTACATGTGTGTGCATTGCCTCTCACTGTGAAGTGACTACGCCTGAAGAGCTACTCCAGGCTGCCTTTGCGGCAGGCTGGGTGCATGGGCCAGGACCTGGTCTTCAGTTTGGAGATGGGGTGCCTTGATTAAGTCCATTCATTGAAGGAGGGTGCTCAGGCGTTGGGGGAGCCACTCACCCCGTTTTCACTCAGAAGCCTATTTTAATCATTAGAACAACTTACTGAGCTGTGACACCCTTGGGGACACGTCTCACAGCTGACTTTGTGTCCTTACCACCTAACGTAGTGCCAGGCATGTAATAGGTTCTTTTTAAAAATTTTTTACAGCTTTTTTGAAGTATAAGTGATGTAGAATCAATGCACATTTTAAAAGTTTCCATTTCATGAGTTTGCTACGTGTCTAAATTCATGAAATCATAACAAGCAAGGTAATGAACATATTCATCCCCCTCAAGATTCCTTGTGTTCCTTTGCAAACAGGTCCCCTTACTGCTGTTCTTCCCAACCACAGTCCTGCTTTCTGTCACTAAAGATTAGTTCGCATTTTCTAGAATTTTATGTAAATGGAATCATATGAAATGCATTCTATTTATTTTCTTTGGCCTGGCTGTTTTCACTCAGTAAAATTATTTTGAGATTCATCTTCATCGATGTTATTTAATACATTAATCATTTGCTCCTTTTTATTGCTGAATAGTATTCCATTGTATTAACCATGATAGGTACTTAACAAATGTTTATTATATTACATTGGCTTGAAAATTAAATTTTAAAATATACTTGGGGGAAGAGTGGATACTGGGGATCACACTATTTCCATTGAGTAGGTCCACTTAGAAAATCCATATAGAAATCAGGAGGTGAGTTGGCATGGTAGAGACATTTTTTTGTTATTCAATATATGTTCTCCCTTCTTTCATAGTAACAGAATGCCTGACTTTTGGCTGGTCACAGAACTGTCTGGAATGAACACTACATTTCTCAGGCTTCTGTTTGACTAAGTGTGGCCATGTGACTAAATTGTGGCCAATATGATATAAACAGAAGGGATGTGAAACCTAAAAAAACTTCCTTAAAGAAAGGGGCATGTTCTTCTCCTCTCCCTCTTTCCTGCTGTCTGTAATGTAGTTGTAATGTCTGGAGCTCTAGCAGCCATTTTGGACCAGAAGGGTCCTTGAAACTAGAATCCACTGTGGCAGACAATAGACAGAAGAAGCCAGGGTCCCTGAAACTATACAGTGCTGTGCCCACCTGGGACTAACTACCACCAGGCTTTACAACTATGAGAGAAAAATAAACTTTGACTATGTTGAAGCTTTAAAAGCCTCTTTTGTGTTTTTCTGTTTTGTTTTTCCAGCTAACACAATCCTAAGTGATCAAGGTAGTAAGGGTTGAGTTAGAGAACAAGAGGGAGTTCGATGTTGCCAAATGGTAATTTACATGGTAATAACTGAAAAACTTGCTAGCTACAAGATATTTGCACTTTATTGTTTAAATAGTGGAAATTGTCCTCAGATATGGTATATATTAAGAGTATAGGTCTTGGAACCAGGATGCCTAGTTTGAATCCCAGTTCTACCACATGCTTGCTGTGTGATGTTGGGCAAGAGACTTAACCTCTCTGAGTCTCTGGTGTAGTCCCTACTTCGTAAAGTAAAGTAGTGGCATCAATCTTCGTTCTAAGGACGGTTCCAAATAGAAACCCAGCATCAGCTATGGAACCTCTTTTGGAGAGTTCTGGGAAAACACCGACAAATCATTGTTACCTATCCTCCCTTTCCCAGGCCCCATCTATTTGTATCCATCAGAAACATTTAAAAAAAAAAAAAAAAGAATCTTCAATGGCAAAAAAAAAAAAACATTTTAGACTTCCAAAAATTGTAACTTATTTTGTATTAATTTACTTTTGACTTGGCAGCTCTCTGGTGGGATATGGAGTTAGCCTAACCTCATTAAAATTTTTTACAACTCATAGTTATTTAGGGTGGCTTATTTGGAAACACTCTCTATAGATGTCTAGTCTCATTTATTGTGTATGAATTCTTGTTATGCTTAATTCCTAGTGATGTTTTGGCTCTCTCCCTCTCCCTCTCTTTTGAAATATTTCAAACATACAGAAAAGTGTGTATGTCCAAATGTCATTTACCTTTCAAACACAACTCTGTAACACGGTAGCTGTCAACTTTATTTATTGATTTAGCGGTGGGACCCTTGTTTCAAATGGCACTGTATGCAGACCCCCATGATAGAGAACATAGATTAGACTCAGAGCCTCTCTGGTTAAAGTGGGAGTGGAGGGCTAGGAGCCCCACCAGATAAAACCCCTCCTGCCTCCTCTCCCGCACTCTTCGGGGCCCCTGGGATGTGCTCACAGACGAAGGGCCCGTGAATGTAGCTGGAAACCACAGATTTGGAATAAGTTCAAGATCCAGAAAGCAAGCTGAACACTGTTCACTGATCAATCAAAGTAAGTGACATGATGCCCAAATGCTTAAGCCCATACCTTAGTTTTTAAAGGCGCCTGTAAGGCTCTCATTCAGAGCTCCATGCTCTTATTCTAGCCGTCGTTCTGACCAGCTTTGTAATCCGGCTGCCCAGGCGCAGAAGAACAGCTCAGAGAGGGAAGGCAGGCAGACACATCTGGACGCGACTGCTAGCGGTTAGACCGGTGAGAGAGGAGGCAAGGATGTGTAAAAAAGGCAAACGCAGGGCATTAATACCGCCTTCTGAGGTCATTCAGGGTAATCATAGTCTCCCAGTGGGTCACAAAGGTATGGTAATATGTATTTACATATGCATGTGTGTGCATTTACATATAGTTAGTGGGAGTGGGTGTACATTAGTATACAGTGTGTACATGTATATGGTATTTTGCTTAATGGTGATGACCCTAAAAAGAAAAGCCTCACTTACCTTTTATATTTTACATTCTGTTTTATAGTAGTAACAATAATACTTGTTGAAATAAGTATTATGTATCAGGTACTGTTCTAGGTAGTCTTTTTATTCTCACCTGAGGACGTGCTTACTGATTTTAGAGAGAGGGGGAGGAAGGAAGAAAGAGGGAGAGAAACACCAATCATTTGCCTCTCGTGTGCACCCCAACAGGGGACTGAACCCACAACTTAGGCACGTGCCTTGACCGGGAATTGAGTCTGTGAACTTCTGGTTTACAGAGCAACACTCCAACACCTGAGCCACAGCCGCCAGGACTCTAAGTGTTTTTATATAGTTAACTTATTTAATCCTCACGACTACTTTATGAAGTAGGGACTATCGCCAGAGACTCAGAGAGGTTAAGTCTCTTGCCCAACGTCACACAGCAAGCATGTGGTAGAGCTGGGATTCAAACCCAGGCATCCTGGCTCCAGGACCTATGATGTTAGCATAGACCATATCCAAGGAGAATGTCCACTATTTACACAGTAAATGCAACGACTTGTAACTAGCAATGTTTTCAGCTGTCTGGAAAACTCACTCATCCCCCAGTAGTCCTGGGAAAACCAAAGAACAAATGGAACTAGAAATGGAACCCAGGTCTCCTAATGCCTCTGATGCTTTTCCCTCTGCCACGTGGCTCGTTGGGAAGGCCACAGAGAGGCAGACTGACCGGAGCAGGTCTGTGTGACCAGAAGCTGCCCCACCCTCAGACTTGGCAGTGGAAGTGAGTGAACCACCTGGACCCCAACCGCCTGCAAGATGGCTGTGTTTTCATCTGCAGTACCGTCATCTTCCCAGTGGCTGGAGAAGTATTTTGGAGTTGACATAAAGGCTACTGTATTTTTTAGAGGCATTTTCTTTCTGGTCTGTGTTTATATTCTGTGGCGGAAGAGTCAGAAGCTTCAAGTTTCAAAAGCGAATCTTGTTTCAAGTTACGAAAGTGCCAGGGTGTGGGGCGCAGCTCGTGCTGTTCACTCAGGCATGGGGCCGGAGACGTGATTTGAAGGGAAGCTTCTGACGGTGAAAGGTGCATGCGATCTGCAGGAAAGCCAGGGGCACATTTTCTTATCAGCCTGGTGTCATGGTCACTTTGGGCTGCTACCACAGGACGCCAGAGGCTGGGGGCTCAAGTGACAAGCACTAACTTCTCACGGTTCTGCAGGCTGGAAGTCTGGGCTCAGGTGCCAGTACAGCCGGGGGCTGGTGAGGACCCTCTTCCCGGTTCACAGGCACTGCCTTCTTGTGTCCCCACGTGGCTGAGTGAGATTGTTTCTCTCTCTTATCCTTACATGGGCTCTAATCCCACCATGGAGGCTCCACCCTCATGGCCCCATTCTCTCTCGGAGTCCCCCTTCAAACACCATCACCCTGGGCTTTAGGGCTTCACTGTGTGAATCTTGAGAGGGCACGGCAATTCAGTCTGGAGCAGCCGGAGTGTGAGTTTAGCATGCATGTCCCCTCAGTGCCACTCAGTGCCACTCAGGATTGCTGCAGGAGGGTGAGTCCCATGCAACTGATCACACACACAGGCTTTAAGGCAATATTCTTTTTTCTTTTTTTTTAATTTATTTATTTTTAGAGAGAGGGGAAGAGAGGGAGAAAGAGAGGGAGAGAAACAGCAATGTATGGTTGCCTCTCACATGGCCCTCATGGGGACCTGGCCTGCAACCCAGGCATGTGCCCTGCTGACTGGGAATCGAACCGGGACCGCTTGGTTCCCAGCCCGCGCTCAATCCACTGAGCTACACCAGCCAGGGCTCTTTTTTCTTTTTTAAAGAAGATAAAATACCCATCCTGTTTGCTGAACTCTAGCAAAATCAAATTCCTGATAATTTGTTAATTCCATCATATTCTTTCAAGCCAATTCCCCTTCTGCATGCTTGCCTGCCTGGTGAACTCCTATTCATCCTACAAATCCCTGCTTCTCTGTGACCACCTTTGTGATATTTCAGAACGTTGAACATATCTCTAGATAGAATATATCTCATGGGCTAGTAGTTATTCATTGCATATCCACCGCATCTGTTAGAATGGGAGTTTTATGAGGATAGGATTCATAACTTACATGTCACCATACCCTTGGATGTAGAAGGTGTGATGTGCAGAATTCTAAGATGGCCCCTGAGATTCCTAGCCCCTGGCATACACACCTTATATAATTCCTTCTTAGTGGCGGTGGCACCTGTGAATAGGACAGATGTCACTTCCCTGAAAGGTTATATTATATGGCTAAGGTAAGGGGTCTTGCTGATGTAGTTAAGGTCTCCAATCAGTTGATTCTGAGTTCATCAAAGGGAGGTCATACTGGGGAGGCCTGTCCTGACCAGGCGAAAGCCCTTGACTGAGGACTGGCCCTTCCTGGAGGAAGAGCTTCCCCTGCTGGCTTTGAAGGAGTACGCAGCCCTGTCTTGAGAACATGGGCCCGAGTGGCAAGGACTTGCGTGGCCTCCAGGAGCTCCACGGCCGACCGCTTTGAAGAAACTGGGAGCTCAACCCTACAGCCACCAGGAAGGGAGTTCTGCCTACGACCCAAAGACACGTGGAAGTGGTTCTTCCCCAGTCAGGCCTCCGGATGGGAAGGTAGCCCCGCCGACACTTTAGTTGCAACCTTTTGAGAGCCTGAGCAGAGCCCCAGGTCAGCCATGCCCGGACTCCTGACCCCTGGGAGCTATGAGATACTAAATGTCTGTTGTTTGAGCCACTCACGCTATGCAACACTAGACAACTAACACAGCAGACATGTCTTAAACGTTTGTTGAGTTTAATTTAATCAGGGAAATAGAATACTTCACATGAATCTTTACTCAAGTTTTGGCCAATTTTGAAAATGTAGACATCTTAAAGATTTGCTCTCTTCCCTGGAGTCTTCTTCCCATCCAATCAACTTTACACACTTCCAGGGTTCCCTTAAATACCAGCTTCTGATTGTGTGGAAATCGGAGGCACGATTCTCTCCAGCCATCATTCGGCATTCTTGGGAGATAGAATGGATCAAAATTGCTGTTGAAATGAGACCACCACCGTTTTTCAGTCTGTTCACTATGTACAGAGCTCAGGATGATTGGAAAATGCAAAACACATGCGAGCGGTTCGGACCCTTTAGTTAAATCGCATTTACATAGATCAGTTTTCCCGAAGGACATAAGTTAGCTGAACTTCGGCAATTAAAAAAAAACCCAAACCACAAACACAAAACTAGAACCTTTTGCTAAAGCCAAAAAACATGGATGAGTTAAGCCATATCAGATGTAATGGTTTGTTTTGAGAAGCATTTCGTCTGTTGTCTATATGTGTGCTCGTGTTTTCAAGGCACAGGGAGAGAGCAGAACTTGAGAGATCTTCAGCTACGGAGATAGAAACCCAGTACAGGCGGTTTCGTTCCACCAAAGAAGCTGACACCACCAGGATCACTGATGACCCAGGTCAGGGACATGCTGCTGGCTCTCCATTACATTCCAGAGCCACCCAAGGGGCTGTGGCAACAGAAGGACTGTGAACATGGCCGAAAACAAAATCGTACCCAACCTTGGCCTTGGTGCTCTACCTGGTGCGAGTTTCTAGGACCTTGAACTACCACCTCAAGGGGGACCCTCCTTGCTGTCCTGCCTTGTGGGGAATAAGAGCAATCTTTTGGTCCATGGAGCCTCGTCCCTCCCACAGCCCACATTTTCAATTCCATGTGCCCTCGGCTAAATGTAGCTTCCTGTTTCTAAGAAAAGATGCGAAAGAGCCTTTTGAAGGCCTCAGACAGTCTCAGAAGGGTTCTTGCGCAGCAAACAACTCTTAGCAAACAACAGTTTGATGAGTTAAGTGTAAACGATCAGAGACATATGGATTACATTTTTGGGGAAATACACATGGACTTACAATGTAAAGCGGGGCAGTGGGGGTGGGTGGGTGGGGTGCAGAATGGAATGGTTGGAAAAATGTGGTTTGGGTCTTGCCAATTGCAAAACGTTAGGAACAAATAATTCGGGATGTTTTGCCCAACCTAGAGCATGGCTAGATTCACCCTTTCCTTCTATTTACGTGTCGTGTTACATGCCTTGAGTCTTGAGTAGATGCTTAAAAATGCAGTTCTTTGGAAAGATCCTGGTGTGTCATTTCTGTGTTGCCTCCGAGGGTGAAGGGTGAGAGGTGGTGTCGGGGCAAGCGCTGGGCATTTGGAAACATCTGCCTGCCTCTGGGCCAAGCCGCTCCTCAGCCCCTCTAGGATATCCATCCCATTCGTGGAGCCTCCAGATCCAGGCTGTGTGAGTGCGGCGTGTCCGCCTGAGGAAGCTTCTTAACCTCGGTCTCCCCACCTGTAACATGGGGACGGCGCCGACCCCAGGCTCATGGGGACGGAGCTGCTGTGTGGTGTAACGCCAGGGATGCGGACTCTAGAGGCCCGTTCCTGGGACACACGTCCAGCTCCGACACTTGCATGAACTGGGGCAAGTTCTTTAGCCAATCTGTGCTTCGGTTTCTTCATCTGTAACTTGGGGAGAATGTTGGCATCCACCATATAGCATTACCTTGAGACTTATAAGAGCTACGGCATGAAAAGAACTTAGCACAGTGCCCGGCACATAATAAGTATTGTTTATAATTGCTCTTGTTCCTTTGGCATGATAGAAAATAAGGTGACTTTATCTTGAGGCTGGGGACATGGACGCCCCTTATCCTGACTGTGGGGGTCTCCTCCAGCTTACCTGCCCTTTCTTATTGCTTCGGTTTGTAGATTAATTCCCTACTTCTTTCACTCCCAAATAAAAAGCAGGCAGATTCTTCCATTTAAAGTTAGGCTCATCTTTTTCTCCATCCTGGGAAGGGTCCTTTCTCTCCTCTGCTTTACAACCATGTAGCACTCAGAGTCACTTAATTCAAGAGCCCAGCTAAATCAGACTAAAGGATGAGGGAACTCTGGGGGCTCAAATGGGAAAAACATCTTAAGCCCAGAGCTGTGTTGGTTTAATGTATTGCTCCTCAATCCTTCTTCCACTTTAGGATGAACTGGGGAGTACCAAAAAGAGAGGGTGGAGTTTGGCATTCATACATTCTAATACTCTCTAGTTGCTTCTAATGCACAGCCAAGGCAGACAACCGCTGCCTAAGGCATTCAGTGGGCTTTTCAGGTGCTTACCACCATATTTCTGACCCTCGCCCCTTTCAGCTCATTGGCCCTTCCTTCAGAGGCCAGACAGAACCGGACTTCTGTCTTCCATGCAGTGGGCAAGCTTTCCTCTTCGGCTCTGTGCAAGAAGAAGTTTGAGATTCGGTAGTCAGAACTGTGTTCTCCACTCCTCTCTTTCCTTCATTTACTATGCTATCTGGTTTGCGAGCCTTCTCTCCAGCTGCAAGCAATTGGCACAAATTGTAAACCATTGTAAAACTGTTGTAATCTCTGTAACTATGACTGGAGGCTGGAAAATGACCGATTGTCATCAGATTCGAAAACTACTCTCACTTGTGGCCTCGGGCCTGGTAATTCTGTGGCCAAGTTATCATAATTCTTTGCACCTCAGTTTTCTAACCTGTGAAATGAGAAAGCTCTCTTCATTTCACGCTGTGTCCTTTGAAGCCCTGGAGTCAATAGTGTACTCACTGGGAATTGAGGCGGGTAGAGAGTGTGGGGTCCAGGCCCCCTTATCCCTCGTTCAACTAGCAAAGGGCCATTACGTCTATTTTATATATTTGGTGTCTGTGCTAGGTTGGATTATTGGCCAGCATATAATCACTCCTTCCTCCCCTCCTTTGAGCAGACATCACTTCCCTGTCCTACTGGCTTTGGCCTTGGCCATATGACTTACTTTGACCAATGGAGGGGGAGAGGATGTGATGTGAGTAGAGGCTTTAAATGTGGGCACATGGGTTGGCTTGTCTCTTGTGCTCTTTCATTTACTATGAGAATGTGTCCACGGGTAGCCCTGGGTCCAAGGAAGGAGACATCTGTGGAGCAGACCTACACCCAACCCGTACCTGAGAGAGAACTCCCCAGCTGAGTCCCTCCTAGATCAGCTCATTGTCACCCACAGACCTGTGAGCAGGAGAATAAATGCCATTCTACTTTGTTAAGCGCCATTCTATTTTGGGGTGGCTTGTTACCCAGCATTCTTGCAGCCAGAGCTAATATAGATTACGAATGGGTTTTGTTCAATAACAGATCCTTTGGTGTACAAATAGTTTGGAAAGCACTGGATTTGCTGATTTTCCAGGTTCCCCATCCAGTGCTAACAACTTGTGGTCTGTTCTCTGTGTGTACAGGAGGGAGAGGGAGAAAGAAAGGGTTTTGGAAACAAGAAAAATCTTGTGGAAGGAGAGAGAAGATAAGGGAAACTCTTTTTGAGGGAAGAGGGGGCTCTTAAAATTAAGGAGCACAGACGGGCACATCCACAGTCTGAGGATGTTTTATTTCTTCTGTGAACCCTCAAGTAAACGGGTTTGCCTGCCGGCTTTCTCGCACTATCCCGTTATTTCATCCTTTTTCTTGTTCCACTTGCACAACCTCTGAAATTCCAGGAAGGAGGTAAAAGAATAACATTGCACAAAGCCCGGGGTTGTGCTGTGTTTATTTCATGATGGACCATTCACTTGGGCTTAACCTCAGGCTGACCTTTCTGATTCCAGACAAGACAGCAGAGCTCTGCTAACAGATTCAAAGTCACACTCACAAGGAACAGAGACAGCTTACTTCCCTGACCAAAGACATTTTCCACTTACACTATGTGTGTCCAGGGCCCCAGATGAGGTTCCAGGGAAGTCATTTCCAGGAATTCCTAGAGCACTTTACCGCTAAAGTGCGTGCATGGAGGCCCTGGGGTCTCAGAGAGTTGGCACCGCCCCCCAAGTTCCGGGTGTCTTAGCTGCAGGATGGAGGGAGGGACAGAGGGGGAAAGGAAGCTCTTAGGCTATTTCCAAGCCTGTTTTACTCCAGACCTTTGCAACAGGGTTTAATTTTATTCTTGAAATTTTGAGAACATCTCAAATGTAAATATAAAGCCATCGTCCAAAGCCAAAACTAAGGGATATTTGGTTGCCTTCTATTCTGATGAGTAATCAAAGGGTTACCATATCATGCTTGAAGGTAGCCTCTTCAAGGATAAACAGCATTTTGGATGGGATCGTGGAAGGATGTCTCTAGTTCCCGGAAAGAAAGTCTTTGTGGAGTCGGTGAGGCCAGCATGCGGCAGGCTGGCCTTGGTCTGGGGCAGGGGCTTGGTTCAAGGCCATCTCCGCTATCAGCCTGTGCTCAGGTTGTGTCCTACACTGATGGCCATCTGAATTTGGGTATCAAGTGTTTTGTTTGCATGTTTGTGCTGGATTGAATGCTTCTGAGGACAAGAGGAGCTGCTTAATATTTCAGAGGCAGGACTCGGCACTGCCTGTGCACAGAGAATTCCACTGTCAGGCTCTTGGGGGCCTGAGTCAAGGACCCCCAGTGCCATGTGGGGAGAAGAGGCTTCTGGGAGACAGTTTATTTTAGGTTGACATAAAAGTAGCAAACATGTGCCAATGATTATTTAGTGCCAGGAGATTTTATAATAAAAGCCCTTTCCTGGTGACCTCTAAGAAAAGAAAAGAAAAGAAAAGAAAAGAAAAGAATATATACCTACCCAACTAATAGAAAGGGAAGATGAAATTTAAAAAGACATGCCCTGGCAGGTGGAGCTCAGTGGATTGAGCACCGGCCTGAGAACTGAAAGTTGCCAGTTTGATTCCCAGCTGGGGCACATGCCTGGGTTGCGGGTTGGGTCCCTGGTTGGGGGCATGTGAGAGACAACCAATCACTGTATCTCTCACACATTGATGTTTCTCTCTCTCTTTTTCCCCTCCCCTCCTCTCTCTCTAAAGGTAAATTAATAAAATCTTAAAAAAGGAAATTTAAGAAGACAAAATCAATCTAGATAAAAGCAAGAGAAAAGGAACACAGATACTTTGGTCAAATAGTGAGCTGGGATCTTTCTATCCAAATGTATCAACGATCACATTAAATGTTAATGCACTGGATACTACCGTTGAAAGGTAAAGGTTGTCAGACTGAATAACAAGCCAAACCCAAGCATATGCACCTTGCAAATGGCGTAGCTTAAAAGAAGTTTATCGGAACGCTCCGTCTATGTCTATAAATGGCCACAGCCCTTTGTGGAAGCAATGGGCAGGTAGGTCCCCACGGTCCTCTGCTTGTTTTACCATTTGGTCATATAAGTCACTGTAACAGTTCTGACCTCAGAGTCTGGGGTAGGATAGGCCTTAGTTCAAATCCCACCTCTGCAAGCTGTGTGGCCTGGGCAAATGACAGTCCTTCCTGTTTTCATCTATAAAATGAAGATAATTTCTACTTTTCTCATAGGGATGTTGTGAGGAGTCAGTGATATTTTGGGTATAAAGTGTTTAGCACAGAGCCTGGCACATAGTAGCTGTTCAGTAAGTGTATCAGCTCAATGTTGGCTAATATAACCCCTGATGCTGTTGCAGTTTTTATTACAGAAACAATGAAGCTAAAGAAAAACGTCATAGGCATAAAGATGTTTATTGTACCCTGTCTGTAGCAATAAGAAATTAGAAACAATCTAAATGTCTCTTTCAATCATTCATTCAACAAATATTTATTGAGATCCCATTATGTGCCCCGTACGGCTTCCCACTGTTTGAGATATATCAGTAATGAAGACAGACAAAGATCCCTGCCTTCGTGATGGGGATTGTGTCACTAACCTGGGGGGGCAGTAACTCAACGGAAAGTTTCACATTATTAAAACAATAGCAACGAAAACATGGAAAGGTATCCTGTCGTGTAAGATCAAAAAGCAGAAGAGGAAAACACATGTGCAGGTGGCGAGACACAAAAGTAGAGCTTTTGAAAATGAAAACGATCATAAGAGGGATGGGATCATGCTTTTTTGCTTGCTAATAATTTCCAAAATGGTTTTACGATATTATGGAAAAGATGTAATTGAGAAAAGTGCATTGGCACAAGGAACGGCGTCTTCTGGTTTAGGAATCAAAGTGAGGCCTGTAGGCAGGAGAGGAAATTGCCAGGGTAACAGGGAAGGGAAAATTGCTCTTTCACAATAGAAATGGCTGTTGTGGCTCCCAGGGCGCGGGAAGCAGTGGATTCCGTGCCAGGGAAGGCGGTCCTTCGGCAAGGAAACCTCGTGCAGCAGATAAGTGAAAGGGGTCCCGAAGCCCCTGGGAAGGGCGCTGCAGACTTCAACGTGTCTACATGACAAAGTAATGGAAAATTTCCTTTTTTCCTCGGCAGTTTGGGGACGGAGGGAGGGATGTGGAGCCTGGACTGCGAAATGATGAGCAAGGGAAGATCCAGCCAGAGAGGGCGAGAGCGGGTACAGTAGCAACTTTAAGGACCCTGAGGACTACTGCTCGGTGGTGAGCTATTTTCTCTTCTCTTTTTCCCAAGTGTCAGTAAAAATATGATTATTCACAACAGTGATTCGCCACCCATTTGGGAAATGATTGGGGTGGGGGGCGGAGTGCAGACAGATGCACAGACATAAATGCAGGAGGCAAGACAGGGGGAGCAGACCAAGGAGTCCCTGGCAAGGAGACAGCGAGCGCCCCACACACTCTCCCTCAGGAATCTGAAGGAGGCACTGGAGGTGCATGGGCTGAGGGCTCAGGCCCTCTATTAAAAGAAGGCCGGTGCCATAGGACATGCAGAGTTCACATACACAGGGCCATCTGACGGTCCTGGCCTGAGGCTACCTTTCCTTCTTTACCCTTCCTAGGAATGTCCATTGTTCCATGACCACCTTTAGCAAACGGACCGTCTCCAGCCAGGAGTCCTGCTATCTTATGTGTGGCGAGCTCCGGAGAAGTCTGGTCTGCCCACAAAGGCCCTAGGGACGATGAGTTTGGTGGACCACTCAATGACTCAGGCAGGTGGGTGGGGAGGTAGGAAGGGAAGGGAAGGCTAAGCAGACACGAAAAAGAGTGACTCCGGCCTGCTGAGGCGGGTGGTGGTGGCGGCGGTGGCAGGGGAAACGGCACAAGTCTCCTAGGACAACTAGGGAATGGTCTCGAGACTCTGATTCCTGCTCCCAGGGACCTTGTGTACGTAAAGTCTTCTAGAACAGCAATGCCATGTAGCACTGGTGCACCATGGTGGGGGTGGGTGGGAGCTGGCTGCCCTGGGTGCAGGCCGCAGGGGTGAGGGGAGGAGAGTGCGTTGTCTGTGGACAATTTAGAAACAGTAGTAAGACAAACTGCTTTTTATTATCATCACGTGCCAACAATTCTAAGCACTGTGGTGATAAAACACCCCTCCCTGCAGGGTCAGATAAAATACCCGTCCCTGCAGTTTGGGTCATCCTCGTCCCCTATACCTGCCCTGCCATTGGATGGAGAATAGCTGAGTGGGGGAACCAGAAGGGAACGAGCAGGAAGGAACCCAAATTCCTCAGTCTGGCAGATAGAGACTTCTCAGGACTGAACTTGAAAAACGTGAGCCTGGCCAAGGGCGGGACAAGAACATCCTCAGGCGACAGCAGCCGAGCAGAGGTTAAGCAAAGATCGGTGCCAAGTGGTGGCAGCTCAGTAAACACACGGCTCACATCCTCGGCAAGCACTCAAGATCAGTGTCTTTGCAGAGAAGAGACAAGACGGAGTCTCAGCCGAGGTGGGGAGAGAGAGCTAGCGCCTCGTTTGCGAAAAGTCACAGCCCCAGCGAGATTCTGAGGGCATGTTCTAAGAAAAGCTGGGGAAAGTATACTTGGCCATCCTATGGGCCCCGGGCACGGCACGGGCATGGGGGGCACCCACATCTCTCTCAGTCCTGGTGGAAAGAGGCCAGGAAAGTCTAGAGCAGTCCCCAGAGTGTGGTCCCCCAACATCACCCAGGAACCTGTCAGAAGTGCACGTTCTCAGACCCCACCTGGACCTACTGAGTCAGAAACCCCGGGGCTGGGCCCAGACATCCGTGTCTCTGAGACCCTCACGCCCACTAAGGGTTGAGAGTGCAAGTTCAGGGCCGACTCTGGGGCTTGGCTCTGCCTGAGAGGCGGCAGGAGTTCGCATCCATCTCTTCTCCTGCATCTGGGCACCCGGGCTCGTGGGGCTGGAGGATGAGCGATATGACAGGACCGGTGGAGAAGATACAGGTGTTTTAAAACAACTTGTGAACAGCATTCGTTAGGATTCGTGGAATGTATTGAGTAAGATTCCAAGGAAAGAACTTGCTAGTTCCGTTTCATCTTATTTGGGGAAATGTACTCTAATGGTCCAACCCAATCCTTAATGTTTGGGTAAGTTTTTCCGATTGTCTAACCGAACACCCCTCTACTGTACATGCAGATCTTGAGGGAATGCAGTCCTAGAAATGACAGCGTTCCTTGCACAGTTGCTGATCCCAAAGTCACAGGAAGAACGGGAAATGAGAGCGAGAGGGCTGCCCAGAGGGGGCACTGAGGCCCAGGGGCGAGGCCGGGGCACGAACAGCGGCCGTGTCACTGCACTGTGTTGTGAGGCTGTGTAACGAGGCAGAAAAACGCATCAGCTTTGAGAGTCAGAATGGATGAAAGCGTGGCCCTCCTGTTTACAAGCTGTTTGACTGTGGCCAAGCTTTTGATCTCTCCTGAGGGTCAGGGTGCTTTTCTCAAAGCTGGGGTTCATTCATCGGAGTGTTGTGCAAATTCTCGGGGCTGAGGATGCGCTGTCGTTGCTCTCTGTGACCAGAGGGTCCCACAGAGGACACTGGAGCCAGGTGGTGGGTCATTGTAAACCACCCTTACAAAACATTTCACCAGGGTTCTTTTGTGCACGGAACAGCACGGCTTTTCCCCTGAGGGGCTTCACACCCAGGGCTGCCCCCATGCTCCCCCAGGTGGAGAGACACCCCACGTGTGGATTTAACCTCAGGCGGTGTGTGGGATGGCAGGGGGAAAGGGCTAGCCGAGGGCTTTCCGGAGTCTTCCGTGGCAACGGCTCAGTAATTGCAAACCTGTCCCCACAAATGGCGTTGCCCCTGCCGAAGGCGAGAGTCCCTGGGAGGGGCACGCAGCCAGGTTCTGTGGTAAGGGAAGGAGGGTGATGTTTTAGAGCAGGGACGTCAAACTCATTTTCACCAGGGGCCACATCAGCCTCACGGTTGCTCTCAAAGGGCCGAATGTAACTTTAGGATGGTATAAATGTAACTGCTCCTTAACAGTTAGGTAAGAGCTGGGCGCTGCCACCAAGTAGAAACAAGGTGCAGGGCCAGATAAAAGAAGGTGGAGGGCCGGATTTGGCCTGTGGGCCTTGTGTTTGCCACCTGTGCTTTAGAGTAAGTGATCAGGCAGAGCGCCGACGTGAGTCACCGAAGGTCACTGGGTTTAAAGGCCACTGGGGGAGGCTGTGTTGGCCAAGCTGGACACATGCTGGCATCAGACCCACCGACTGCCTTCCATGTGTGAGACACTGGTTAGAAAGACTGGTGGGGTCCCCTCCCCAACTTGCTCATAGTCCTGGTGGCCCCAAGTTGGGATTGTGACAACCTCTGCACTTCTGTGTGAACATAACCCGAGGGGGTGTTCAGTTTTCACATTCTCGGCCCATAAAAATGAACGAAGCACTCAAGAGTCATCCTTCCCATCCTCTAGGTGCTTATAATCCAAGCCTCCTGCTCTGCTGATCCCTCAATCCGGGGTGACATTCCCTCTTTCTCCTCCCATCACCCGATCCATTTCTGGGCCCATTTTTTATAAAAATTATACAATCCTAAGGCCCCGGGGTTTCGCATAGCTCTTGGCAAATTAGAACTCAATAAATATTTCATTGTTAAACCCAAAATAGCAACCTGGCTCCTCCCTTAGACTGAAAACGTCTCCATGGTGGAAAGCGGTGGGAAAAGCATATCGTGGCAATTGAAGACACATGTGGATGGGGCGGGTATACACTCCTGGCTGTATGGAAGAGACAGACTCTGCCGGAGGGTATGCAAGGATGGCCTGCCAATATCAGCACTTTGTCCAAATAAACGGCAAGGCCTGGAGGCAGAGGTGCAGCATATTGTATGTTTGCATTTGGGGGAGGAGAGGCTGTAGCTCCCCAGCCCTTGTTATGGCTACATCTGAACGGGCCTGTGAGTTAGGCAGGGCTCAGGAATGTGCGTCGTCTGAATAAGTTTGCTAGCCCTCTCTGACTTGAAGTCCAGTATCAGGGCTGGAAACGGCTGGTTGAAAGTGGTCCCTTCTGTGAAAGATAAGGTTGGTGAGATAGAAATAAAACTTCCATGAAGTTAAAAGCCGCCTCGTTGATATCTGGCCCCTGGAGATGTTAATCAAGATTGAATTCCCCCAACCCCCCAATTACTAACCTTGTCTGCAGAAATGTATTCTCGTATGGATTCGCTAATAGCTGGTTAGCCCTGGTACTTAACGACCAGCGAAGGTGGACGGAGAAGCACTGAGCCACGACCTGGAAGGGGAGGAGTATTTGGAAAGGGCCGGCTCTGGCCTGCTCCCGCTGGCCATTGACCACCCAGGACCTGTTCTCCTGCCCATCCGATTGCTCTGGGCTGCCGTTCCGCACCCTAGCCCACTCTGGAGGATGCTGAGGCAAAGCTGGCACTTTGAAAGCCCTGTTTTATGAATGTCTCAGTTACAGATTTCTGGTCTTAATTAGGGGGTTGGAGAAGTGATGTGTGTTTTCTAAGATTAGCTTTTACACTAGCTACTGGAACTGGCGAGCTGGAGACATGGTTTTATGTGTTGGGGTGCAGAGTCGTCGGCGCGGCGCGGGAGACTTTTATGGGAACCCTTTTTACTGCGTGGTTTCTGTGCACTGGCTGGCTGAGGCTTCGCGGTGGAACAGAAAAAGGTGAGTGGATGATAGTAGTGGGTCAGTTTCGTTTTCTAAAGTTCGGGAGTTGATGATTTCACGATGAACGGTTACCACGTAGAATGTTACAACCAGATGTTTCCTTCAGCCAGCGCATCTTACTGAGCCGCTGGGACAGTCCGCGCACTGGGGAGGGGGAGGCGGTGGGGCGCCACCCAGCGTCGTACCCGCTGTCTTGGGCTTTGCAGCCCAGGCTTTGCCCGCTTGTTTTCACCTCACTCAAACGATTGCGCTGCAGGTTTTCATCTGGGCGCTCGTCTCCTTTCTCTGATACCGAGATAATGTGTGTGAAAACCACCTGAAATTCAGGGATGAAAACCAACTGGTGTTTACTAAGCCTGTGCCTCCGCAAGACGCCTGTTTAGGTGGGGATTGTCTGGGCAGCTCTGCTGGTCTTGGTTGAGGGCACTGATGTGACTGAGAGTCGCCAGGGTGGTCAGGGCCAGGGCTGGCTCAGCTGGGAGGGTCTCCGGGTCTCAGGTGAGTTCACTCCCATTTGTTTCTGGCAGTTGATTGGCTGTTGGCTGGAGCAGTTGCAGTTATTGGACGGCGTGTTTCTCATTCTCCGATGCGTTGGCCTGAGCACGTGCTCCAGACAATCGCAGATGAAGAAAACAGAACTAGAAACGTTCTAGGGCTGCTGCTGCTGCTGCTGCTGCTGCTGATGATGATGATAATGATTTTAATCTTCACCTGGGAATATGTTTATTGATTTTTAGAGAGAGAGGGAGAGAGAAACACCGATGTGAGAGACAAACATTGATAGGTTGCCTCCTGTACACACCCCAACCAGGGATCAAACTTGCAACCTTTTGGCGGGGCTGGTGCTCCGACCAGCTGAGCCACCTGGCCAGGGCTCGAGGGCTTATTTTTAAGCCCTGGCTCATGTCAGGTCTTCCCTGGTCAAAGCAAGTCATAAACTGAGAAGGAAGGAGTGGGGAAATATGTGACACCTTTTAATAGACGGAGCTGCCGAGCCTCATTGCAAGAGGGGAGAAGGGCTGGAGACACGGTGTGATCAGTCCGTCACAGGGCTTGCTGGTCATGTGGTCTGCCTGTCTTCTTATTAGTAGAAAAGACAGTTATATGTGCCCTCAGTGACTCAAATATGTTCTTGTTTCAGCTGAAGACTAAACACTGTCACCCTCAAGGGGAAAAATTAGTCAGTAAATACTTCTCAAATAAGTACTTTTTAATGAGGAAAAAGGTTCGTGCAAGAAAAGAAGGTAGCTTTAGAAAGTCTGGAATAGTGAGTGGACTTCCTCACTATGAAAGATAATTTGTTCTGAAGCGAGATGGGGACAGGAGGGGAAAGGTGGAAAGTTAGGCTGAAGCTAGATTATGGAGGACCTCAACTTTCAAGCTGGAAACTGTGGGCCTTTTCTTATGTGTGAGTAAATGGGGAAATAGTAAAAAAACAAACAAACAGGATATATAAATTGCAAGTGACACTGGAGTTAAATAATGTAAAAGTCCCTTAGAAGGAAGACTCTTGGTCTAACTGCTTGTTTTTTACTGACACACTAGTGCCTGCGTGTGGGTGGGAACGCTGTAGTGTGGGGGTTCAGCTGGCTCAGAACTGTCTTCATGAGACAAAGCTCCCCAGCTCAATCTGTTGGTGGATCTGTCCAATGGCTTTGCTCTTTACTGTAACTTCTTGCACACCCAACATAGGGCTAGCCCACAAATGCGCTTTTTTTTTTTTCAAAGAAGACCAGGTGAGTAAGCATGGATAAAATGAACTGGAGATCATTTCCTTCTGCAAGAAAAACACTTTTAAATGCATATTCGGCCACTAGCACCAGGAAGGTGGCTGCATCTCTGTCTCTGTATCTGTGCATATGCACGTGTATGCTTGTACGCTTAGCAATTGAGGCTAAGCCTGATTGCTTGTTAGTACATTTATATTTTATGCAAGTTACTTTTCAGGTGTGAGATTCATGCTCACCAAACCCTTTTGGATTTGATATTTGCAATCAAGACAAAACATTTTGATTTTCAGATGGAGCAACAGAATCCACTGACATGGAGCTGTGCTCCTCAACTTGGACAGCACCTTAGAGTCGCTCAGGAGCTTAAAGAAAAACAAAACCCTGGCCCCTAGAATCTCTGAGGTGAGGGCCCAGGCACCAGGATTTTAAAACACTCCTCCCAGGTGATGAATCACTACGGGCTGGGGCAGTGAACAGGCTCAGTGGGTGAGCATCCTGCTGCGGGTGTTTTCTTTGTTGGGCTTTTAGCTTCCCCGGTGTTTTCCGCCTGTGCCTCTGCGCTGGCGGGACTACCCCCTCCCTGGTTGCCAATCCCCCTGTAGCTGTGGTTTTCCCAGGAGGCCACCACAAAGCAAAACAAATTCATTCCCCTGTAGTTTGCGTCGATCTCCGTTGGTTTCTGCGGCCCACCTACTGACTTTCTCGGTAGCCGCTGCTCACTCAGTACCCACAGTGCCCACGTGCGAAGCCGTGAGGCGGAGCAGTGCCCTGTTCTCCCGGACACCGCACGCTGGGTGCCATGACCTGGTACCCTGCGCCTGCCCCGCGGTCCCTTTCAGTCTGGCTTCCCGTGAAGGTCGCCTTTCTAGGGTGTTGTGAGGACTCAACACGTGTGTGACCGGCGGATCACGGGAGCTGGTCGCAGTGGGGAGAAGCCGAGAGTCATGTTATTCCTGCTCAGCCTTGCTTTTCAAACAGGTCGTTTTGGCTTGTTCTTCCATCTCCCTGGCAGAGTCCACAGGTGTTCAGTCACTTTCAGGTACTTTCAGGTATTCTTACTTCCTGGTATTAAAAAGTTAGAATCCAACTAAAATGTCAAGTTTTCTTCCAATTCAGAAGTTCCAGGCCCGACCCTGCCCGGGGAACTTGCAGTGGGAAAGGGCCGAGTTGCTTTGCTCTTCCACGGTTTCTCCTTGTTCTTCCATCCCTCTCCCGCCTCCTACCGCGCTGATGCTGGCTCTCTGTGGCTGTAGTCTGACATTCGTGCAGTCCTCCTCCGGCTGTCGGATACCCAGATGCTGGCGTTCTCTCTTGGGGTGCATTTCGTAGGTTTGAGGAGCGAGGGGTGTCAGGCACTGCCCACTGTCTCGTTGCCTGATTTGGGGGCTCTCCTTGTCCACTGACAGTTCCCCTTTCCCTGTTTCTGATCTCTCCTGTCTCCCAAACTTCTCGTTGCTGGGATCACCTTGCCTTTGGGGTTGGACCCTTCCAGGGTGGCTTAAGTACGTCTGTCCTCCCTGGTGTCCACTGCCGCTGGGACCTGTTTTGTATTCTCGCCCACCCAACTCTGGAAGGGGAGGCTGGGCTCAAACCTTTTCACATCCTGCTCTGGCTGCAGTGCTGGGGGCTCGGTGAGTCTCTGCAGCTTCCCAAGCATCACACCGACAGGCAACATGTCAGCATCTGTTGCGGGCAGGGGCAGCCGCCTCTGAGTCTTGAGTGGGGCGGGGAATGTCTCTCCCTGCCCCGCCCCAACCGAAATAAACAGGATCCTTCAGTAAAGGTCGCAACTCTCTTCAAAGTAATCCATGATCCCTAGTCCTCCTACTAGTCTTTTAATTTCCTTTTACGTACTAGCTAAAGATAAGTGAAGGACTGAGGGTCACAGGGCCAGGCTTTCCCTCTCTTTTTAAATTTGGAAACAATTCCAAACATTTAAAAAAAATTGGAATATTGTTACAAGAAACTTCCCCCACCTCGAACCTTTTGAGTAAATTCCAACCTGTATCCCATCACCCTGAAATATTTTAGAGGATGTTTCCTGCAAAAAAGGACATTTTCCTATATAACCACAATACCACCATACAAGTCAGAAAATTCACACTAGTATGTTGCTATCATGTAATCCTCACATCTCATTCAAGTCTGGCTAATTGCCCTAATGTTCTTGTAGCGAAAAGATGTAGCTCAGAATCAGGCGCTGCAGTTAATTGCCTTGTCTCTTGGGCCTCGGGAACATACCTTGATTTTTATCACTTTGACACTTTGAAGTTTACAGGCCAATTATTTTGTAGCAAATTTCTCAATTTAGGCTTGTCTGATGTTTCCTTGTGATTATGTTCAGATTATGCATTTTTGGCAGGAATACCACAGCAGTTAGATTATGTTCTTTTCATCGCATTTTATCAAGTGGCACAGATGTCTTTTTATGCTATGACGGGTGCTGTTGCTTTGATCACTGATTAAGTCGGTGTCTTCTAGGCTTCCCCACTGCGAAGTCACTCTTTTCCCCTGTGCAATTGATACGTATTTTGCGGGGAGGTGTTTTGAAACTGTATAAACATCTCACTCCCTATCAAATGTCCCGCTGATTGATCTGTTTATATCTCTAGAGACTCGTGGTTTCCCGTTATACTGTATTATTTTGAACTCTTCTTATTTATTCTGATGCTGCAGTTCGGCCTGTGAGATCTCGCTCAAGCTGGCCTCCCTCTTCCTTTCCCACGAGCTCCGTCTTTCCCTGAGTGCCTCCTGGCTTCCTGGCCCAACGAGGTGCTTGGGGCTCCTCTGTCCAGTCTCTGCCCCAGCCCGGAGCCAGCCTCTTCCCCACGCAGCCTGCGCCTCTTTAGTAGGAAACAGTGTTTGGACACCAAGATCTGAGAGCTGGGCGTGGTCATTGCTCTCTGGGGGTTGCTGCTCTCAGGCCTGCTCCGTGGCCAGAGCCAGTGTGTGGGTGGGTGTGAGTGTGTGTGGGTGTGCACGTGTGAACACCTTTCTCTGTGGAAAACCTTGAGTTCACACATGTCTCCGGTTCTAACCCAACACCAGGGCTCATTCTAGCTTTCCCCTTTTCTGTATTTATGATTCGTTTTCCCCACAGCCAGAGACCTTGCTTTTATTATTAAGATATTTATGGCTTTGATCAAGATCCTTGTAGGAGGCCTGTCCAGAAAGTATCCAGCCACATACTGTGACAAATAGAGACCTTTACTGAGGAAGATACAAGAAACACTGTACACAGGACAGTGACGCCTCAGTCCCCTTCAAAGTGGGCAGCTGGGGACCTCACACAGCTCTTCCAACTGCATGCAGCACGATGTCCCTTCCGCTCTGGTAGCAGAAGCTGTGGAACAAGTTTTGCCACGACACGTTTCATGCCAAAATCCTGCGTCAAGATCTCAGACACAGTGGTGTGTGGAACCCCCAGATCAGCTTCTGGTTCTCGCACTGTCGGCCGCTGATATCTGTCGATTGCAGCCCACACACGTTTGACATTCTCAGGTGTTCTCCTTGTCGCAGGCCTTCCGGACGCGGATCACTTTCAACAGACTCTCGACCCTCTTTGAAGCGTTTGTGCCACGCTTGTATTTCTGCTTCACTCTTGGCATCATCCCCGAAAGCTTTCTGAATCATCTGAATAGTTTCCACAGGGGAATGTTCAAGTTTAATGCAAAATTTGATGCAGTTTCACTGTTCTACCTGCTCAGTCATTTTGAATGTGACGGCCACACAGTGCACATGCTCATTCAACGGCTTCTCCCGCCCCCCACTGACTAGTGCAGTGAAGTTATCATTGTTCACACGTGGGCATTCCAGTCCACTCTCCTTGGCTTCCAGGTTATACCAATGTCGTGCAAACCGTTCTCATTATGTTCACAGTGGCTGGACTTTTTCTGGACAGACCTTGTATATCTCACCGTTCTCCCATGTCTGCTGATGTCCCCTCCCTGGTAGGGCCACCTGCCTGACTCTGTGTAAACTCTGACACCCTTCTCGGTGCCACCGCAGCTTCCTCACTCACCACCCCAGAACTACCATGCTCTTTAGGACTGAATGGCTGAAGGGAGTGGAATCTCAAGGAGCTTCTGAACAATTTTGGGGTCACCAGGTGTCACACAGATACCGCTGCACTGGCTTCTTAACCTGCCCGGTGTTCACAGACCCACAAAGGGTCCTTGTGGAAAATTCAGGGGTCTGTGAACTTTGATGGCAAATCTCCGACTTCGATGGGGAATAATTATTAGGACACCTTTGTTCTCTAACTTCTCTACCACTTCCTTCCGGGACGAATGTAGGTGACACACCACAGTAGTGTCAGCAGTGCCTGTGACTTTGTCACCCACAGAATCACACGTATCTTCATGTCATGTCCCAGTTGTTGCAGAAACTATCATCAGTGCCTACCGTCGTTTAAAAATGACAAGACGCTCCTCTAGATCTTACTATCTGTGATGCCAAAATAAACCTGTTTATTATGCTGTCACAGGATTATTTTAAGATTATTTTGAGAATTGTCTTTCAGCATATTTAGTGTCCTTTGTAATCCTATATATTTTATTTTGTGCATGAAAATAACGATCCCAAGGAAAGGCCCGCAGCCTCCACCAGGCTGCCACCGGAGTCCACGGGCATGTAAATGGTGCAAACCTCCAGCTTTGCGTTTCTCTCCTAACTATGAAAGGCTGTTCCCCTGTTATTTTAAAATTTAGGCCTCAACAAGATGAGAGAATTGCCCTCTAAGAAACTGTGTGGCATGCATCTGAAATTACTCCCCCTGGTAGGTGGGGGTCACCTCCCACCGGCCGGCCTGTCTTGCCTGAGGTACGTGGGCTCCAGGGCCTGGAGGAGACCTTGAGGTGGGGGCTACAGGAGGCACGGTGGGTAGGAGGCCTGTCTGCTGGTGACCTCTGGGATAAACTGAAGGGGTATGAGTGGGCCTCCAGTTGTGTCTTCCACCCGCATCCTTCTCTCTGGGCCTCAGCTCCTTCCTCTGTCAGACGAGGGGGGACTGTCTCCCAGGCCACTCCTTGAGTCTCTAGTACAATCTGAAGAATATGCTCGGCCCCCTGAAAGGGGCACAGGGCACAGCTGCAAGGGAAGAGCCCTGCGTTTTGCGTCTTCTCAGGTGGCAGGTGTCTTCTCTCTGGGTCTCTGGTGTGCCTCACTGTCTCTCCCCTGGGACTCCGGAGAGGGGAGGAAGGAGGAGGGTCACAGACTCTCACCGGGTGCCCTGCGGCCAGTCTGCCTGGGGGTGTTTACCCTTCCTCCCCAGAAAGTCTGTTCTGCAGATGAGCTGTCGTCTCTGATGGCCCTTCCCAGCTTGGGTTTCTAGGCCCTCCCGGCACTCGGGTTACTGCTTGGTCGGGCTCAGGGTGTCGCTTTCTGTGACATCCTCTCGGTAAAGCGTTGCAGGCGCTCTCTCCCCAGAGGTTCTTGACCCACTTCTGCAGAGAGCAGTTGGCTCTCCTTGGCAGAAAGGCAACACAAAGTGAGTGGGTGAAGCCGGGGGTACAGCAGAGGACCCTGAAGGGGCACTGTTTTTGCGATTTCTGTTTCTACTATTGGGATCCTGTGGGACTGGCAACATGTCGGAACTTCCACAGCCAAGTGGGGGTTGCCCTTCCAGGGGCTTCGTCGGGAGTGCTGCCACTTAAAACATGAGTGTTGCTTCTTCCCGCACCCTGTTCCCAAAATTGGTTTATGGAGTGGGTTTATGAGCCACAAAAGAGAACCACTTGTATTGCATTATCTTTCCATCTTGTTTTTGAGCATAGACACTATTACTTTACTGACTAGGCTTCAGTCCAGGTGGCTTTTTGATTGTTTCCTAAAGTCTAATCCACCCACCAAGGTTGAAGATAACAGATACCATCCGCAGAGTGGTTTGTGCATGGGATTCCAGGCACTGTGCTAAGCACACAGCATGAATTTCCTCACTGACAATCCTGTGATGTGATCACGACCTCCCCCTACCTCATTTTTATAGATGGATAAACTGCAGTATTAAACAAGTTAAGAAACTTGCTCAAAGTTACACAACTACTAGAAGTTGAATCTGAGATTTGACCCCAGCAGTGAAGACCAGAGTCTGGACTCTTAACTAGTGATGAACTCCTTATTAATGAATTGATGAATGAATTTACCCATTCAATAATATTATGTGTCAGGCACTGTTCTAGGCTTCTTCACTGAGACTTCATCACTGAACAAGACAGACAAAAAAGTCCTCCTGGGGCTTAAAGTCTAGGGGACGAGACAGAAATAACGTAATGTGTTAGAATGTGATGTAGAAAAGAAAACCAGGACAGGGGGATGGAGGCTACATGGAGGCTGACATTTTAAATGGGGTGGACTGCGTAGGCCATTGGAGCTAAGATTCGCAGCAGCAGACAGAGTGAGCCATGGTGTCTGGAGAAAACTGTTTCAGGTAGAGGAGCAGCCAGCGCAAAGGCCCTGCGGCAGCAACGCGCCTGGTGTGTTTGAGAAACAACTGGGCATGCCTCCTGTTTTGAAGGGACTTCTTCTTCTTCTTTTTTTTTTTTTTAAAGATTTTATTTATTTATTTTTAGACAGAAGTGAAGGGAGGGAGAAAGACAGGGAGAAAAACATCAATTTGTGGTTGCCTCTCACATGGCCCTCACTGGGGACTTGGCCTGCAACCCAGGCATGTGCCCTGACTGGGAATCGAACCGACGACCCTTTGGTTTGCAGCTTGTGCTCAATCCACTGAGCTATACCAGCCAGGGCTGAAGGGACTTCTAAACCATTGTAAAGGCTTCAGCTTTTCCTCTGGGGGGAGTGAGACGGAGACTGTAGAGAGGCCAGGGCAGTTCTCTGTTACTACGGACAAATGCAACCAGACCCTGCTGCAGATACAGATGAGAGGTTGGTGGTTCAGACCATGCCTGAAAGGCATGTCTGTACATCCAGCGGTTGCATTCAAAGTTGCCACCAGGGGTGTTCCTTTTTCTTCAAAGTGGGGCAAAGCCTGAGTAAAGAGAATTTGGAGGGCTGGCCCTGTCTCTTCATAACAAAAAATTTAGAAGCAGCTGGGTAAGCAAGAAAATGTGTTTGGCAGAAAAAACGATCACCAGTGTGGCTGTTCACCAAGCTTGCAACAGAACCTTGGAACAGGAAGTCCGTGAGTGGGGACTCTGGGCTCAGACTAGCCTGAGAAAGCTCAGGAGACTGTAAAAAAGAGTACAGGCTGCAAACGGGGAAGGTGGAGAAAGATGTAAAAAGCGGGGAGCTGGCAAGCTTGTGAAGGTTTGGTTTCTTTGATTCCCTAGGACACGGGTGTCAGTGTTCTTACCGCAGATGAGGACCCTTGTCAGGCAAGGGGCAAAGGCAGAGTGTGGTCATGGACTGGTGGCCAAAGGTCTGGTACAGTTAGGGAGGTGGAGTAGGAAAGGGGTCCTTGGCCATGGGACTGGGCTTGGGGTCCAAGGTTTGGAGAAACAGGCAGAGTGGGGCCACCAGCAGCACATCTGGGCTCAGGACTCTGGCCCCGACCCGGTGTTCAGGAGCTTTTCTTTGGGCGTGGCCCAACGTTGGCACCGCACGTGATTGGACGGAGCCGCAGTAGACAGTGCTACACCTCTATGCCCACCTAACCAGAATGCAGAGGTCTCTCAACAGTCCTAGGATGAGTTCTGGTTCTTGTTAGCCACGCAGGAAGTTTGAACTAATGACTAACACGGGGTCTGGGTGATCTGTCAGTTTCCTTGACCCATCCTCTTTCCTGTTAGCGTGGAGGAAAGAAAGGTCGGGGGCGGGGGCTGTTGGGCTTGGGGACGTGGAATCAGGGAGCCCCAGGAACCACAGAGCTGTTGGCAGAGCAATGACCTTCACAGGGCTTATCCCAAGGTTCCCTCCTGGGCACGGGGCTGGCAGAAGGAAGGGGGAGAGGAGAAGAAAACTCATGTATCCTGTTGTCAGAGGACAGCAGACTCAATCATTTTCAGTGCAAAGATGAGCTGGCTTGCTGTGGGTGAAACATATGCCAAACCTTGCACAAGAGGAACAGACAGGAAGGAAAAGGAAAGGGGGCACTGGCAGTGGCAGAATGGTGGGACCCCACCCTATAGCCCTGGAAAAATGGGGACATCTGGTCCATGCCTGGGGCTGTAATGGGGGTGACGTGCTACCTGCTTCCTCTGAGACCCAGCATGGCCCACCTGACATGCTGCCAACCTGTAACGCTGACACATCTCCACTTACTGGTGCGATATTTTGGGCCCTGGGGAAACCTCCCTCCCAGGCGCTCGGTCAAAAATGTTTCTTTGGTTCACAGGACTTTGGACACCACTTCCTGGTTGTGCTGATTCTCGCTTTCCTGGGGACATCGAAGGACGTAATCATGGTACCCGAGTGTTTGAGCAGGAAGGGACTTTGGCAGTCATCTCATGCCCCTCTCCTTGTGATGATGGGAGCCAGGAACCAGAGACACCCAATGGCTTGTCCGTGGCTCTACTGCTCACTGGTCCCAGAATATGTACTAGAGCTCACGTTGACTAGTTTTAAAGACTTGGTTTTCCTTTCCACAGATATTTATTGAGCATGTATTAGATGCTAGGCTCTGTGCTAGGCACATTGTTGAACAAAACAAAGTCTCTGCCCTCGGGGCTCACGATCTGGTCGGGGAGGCAGTCTCAACAAAATAAGCCCATGCACAAAACAAGTATAGATGCTGACAGGGTCGATAAAGGAGGCGAACAGGGGGGGCTGAGGGTTTGGGGTGACTTTTAGAGGGAAGTTGGTCGAGGCCTCCCAAGACGTCCCCATCCCCTGGCTTTCCCAGTAGATAAAGGGCATCACCATCTACCTGTAGGTGGCTCAGCTTCTAAACCTGGGAGACACCTCAGTGCTTCTCTCAATTCGCCTCCTGAGTCCATTGCACCAGCCACTCCAGAGAGATCAGCTGAGCCCCAAACCCCCCCCTTTCCACCTCCTCTGTAACTGCCACCCCTAGCCGGAGCCTCCACCCTTTCTCACTTGAACGACTGCAAATGGCCTGATGCTACCCTGCCCCCTGTAATTCATTCTCCACTCTGCAAGACAGATCTTTTAAAACATAAGTCACATCTTGTCATTCACCCGGGCAACAACCCCTTCCCCAACGGCACCTCATCACACCTGGAATGAAGTTCAGGTTCTCAACCACCCCTGTTTCATTTTCTCACTCCTCTGTCTCTCTCTCCGCCCCCAGCACACTGACCTTCCTGCTATTTTCTGTGCACCCTGTGCGTGTCTAACAGAGTGTTTGAAAATAACAAAGGCATTCCTTTCCGATGACTTATTCTCCCGTGCATAACTGGCCACTGAGGGCACCCATACCAGCCCCATTTTACTGTAAGAGTTGTCCAAGTTTGGACGATAAATTATACAGTCATCCAGTCATCAAGGATTTGGGGGTAATCTTCCTCCTTCTCTCCCCCGCTCTCTCCCTTTCTCAGACATATGGAGGTACCAGACAGGTACCTCAGTGCTGGAAGGTGAAGAGACTTGAAAATAAATAAACCTTGGTTATGCCCGCGAGGAACTTGCAAACATCTGCACGAACACTGACGTGGAAAACAAACAGAATTACAATGATGTGCCCTAGACATTTGCAGACTTGATGTTTGCTGTTCTATAGACAAAATGGCTTGCTATTGGCTTAGACGTTTTGCAGTTCACCCAGATGTTTGGCACCACCTAGACGCAGCCTGATTTCCGTCTCCCCACCAGTTGCTCTCAGCCCGCCCGCCCTTTCCTGCCTTGTTTGTTCCCATTACTCGAGGTTTGGCAGGTTGCTTGCTCGAACTATGCCAGCACTTCTTCACATGGAACATGATTAAGACCAAGGCCTTGGGTCTTTCCTGCCTCCTGACAATTCACTACATGATTTTCTTGTTCTTTCTCTGTTCCTTCCAGACCCAAGTCAGCCAGGAGGCCTCTAAATTAGCTTCTTGATGGCCTCTGAATTCCTGCCAAAAGTGTTTTTGATTGCTTGGCCTCTGAGTTCCATGTATTCCAGCCCCCCGGTGTGTCCCGGGGAAAGGGGCTTTTGGACTCCGGAGTGCTGCTTGTCTGCCGGACTCCCCGATTGCACTGGGAAGAAGCCCACCCTCCACGTGGGAGCTGACAGAGGCTCCATGCATAGTTCTGAGAGAGGTCAGCGGTGGGGTCCCGATCAGGAACACTTAACCTAGTCTTTTTGGAGAAGCACTTTCTGGTGTCCCTATGGCCCTCCTCCCGGCTTTGCTGGGTGTAGAGTTGGTGAGCAATTACACGGGATGGCGCGGGAGGGCCGAACTATTGCTCCTCTCTCAAATGACCCCTCTCGAGCCCACATTGGATTCTAGAACCTTGCTTCTAGTCTTGCCTTCTGTTAACCTTTTTCAATTAAATTTATTGAAGTGACACTAGTTAATAAAATTATATCGGTTTAAGTGTACAATTCTATGATAAATGATCTATATATTGCAAACTCAAATCTTGCATCACCATGTATTTGACCCCCTTTACCCTTTGCTACCCCCCTTCCCTCTGGTAACCACCATACTGTTGTCTGTAGCTACGAATTTTTGTTTGTTTATTTTCCTTATTTGCTCATTTGTTGCTTTCAGATTAAAAAACTTTTTTAAATTGTATTTTTTCTATTACCATTTAGTCCCCTCATACACCCCTGCCCCCCACCCACAATCAGCACTCTGTTGTCCATGTCCATGGGTCCTTTTTCCTTTTTGTTCAATCCTTCCAGCCCCCTAACCTCCCCCACTTAGCTGTCATCCTGCTCTCCGTCTATGAGTCTGTCTCCATATCCCAATATGAGTGAAATCCGATGGTTCTTGACTTTTTCTGTCTGACTTATTTTGCTTAGTGTGATATCCTCAAGATCCATTCATGTTTCAACCTTCTCCTTGACAAAGGGGAACCCATCAGCTAGCAAATGCGTCAGGGGATAAATCAATCTCCCAACACCTCTAGGGACAAGGACTGAAAAGACTGGCACATTTTTTATGAGAATGGAGAAGGTTTAAGGGGAATTCAGGATTATTGTTCTCCATGGGGCATAGGGAGTGCCTCAGGGCCAAGACCAGGGCATTCAGGATATGAGGGAGGGTCCTGGAGAAGATGTGGGAGTGCGGATGGACCGTGGAGGCATTTTAAGGGCACACTGCCTGGGACATGGGGAAGATGAGCCCTGGGGTACTGCTGACTCTGCTCCTAGTGTGGCTGCAGATGGGATGGCAGTGCTGTGGGCAGGGAAATTCATTCTTGTCTCTCAAGTGGCTGAGGGAGTGGGGTGGTGAAGGAGATACTACTTTTGGAGAGACCCCCTGGGCTAAAGAGAGATGGAGAATGGGGCGTGGGTGTGCGCCTGGCCTTAGGATAGCGGGCACATGGGGGACACAAACCCTTTACCAGATAGAATGTCCTGCATTTTCTCAAGTGCAGCAGGGTCATATTTATGTAAAAGTCAAAGCTTAAATTCATAGCTTCTTAAGAGACTCTGTAACATAAGAAGACAGACGACTTTCGCCATGAATATAGGGGATGTGTCTTGACTCTGGCTACAGGAGGTACTTTATTACAAGGTATGATTGGATCCAGATGTCACATGTCCCATAGAAGCTGCCTGGATGAGTCTTCCCACCCAAATCTGCACTCTACTGGGGGGCAGTAGGCCCTCGGGGGGAAGCAGTTGGGATTGATAGAGGCTGTCACCCAGGGCAGGGATGGGGCTGCCCAGGGCTGTCCGCACAGTGGTGTGGAGGCTCATGGCCCTGCAAGGAGGGGAAGGACTCAGGTGACCTGGGGAGGAGGAGGGAAGGAGCTGAAGGTTCAGCATTACTTTACTGGAGGAAGGAAACAACTAGGGGATAATAAAGCATATAAATGGAAAACATGTTTCCTAAAATAAGGCCGTATGTTAGCTACAGACAGGGCTCGCAAGACGAATTCTTTTGTGAGGATGAAGCTTCACAAGAACACACACACATATTGTTCCCACACATGCATTATTCAATGCCTGCATCTGTACATATGTGCACATATCTAGTACACATTAACCCAGTGTTGATAATGCACGTGAATGTATACCCAGGTATCTACATCTATACACACATGCAGCATTGGCATTGATTTACAACATACATGATAGAGATAATCCAAACTTCCAATTATCTGCCATTAACCACTCCTTTATTGAGCATGTTTTCCATTGGAGACTGGCTTTCTCTTACCAAGTGTGATTCCACAGTCACCCCTTGGTCTGAGTCTGTGGAATGTGATTGTATTATAATCACCATTCTCCCTGCCCCAAGTGCTGAAGACTGGTTAACTGCAGAAGAAAAGAAAATTCCCAACCCAAATGCCAACTTACATTATTTAGTCTAAAGTCAGATAAAAATGAAGTTTGTAGAAATGGAAATGTGAGTTTATTTCCATCTTCCTGATCACTGGTACTTGCTACAGCCCTAATGTCTGTATCCCCGAAGTCCAAATGTTGAAACCCTAACCCCCCAATGCAATGGTGTCTGCAGGTGAGGCCTCGGGCAGGTGACTAGGTCATGAGGTGGAGCCCTCCTGGGTGGGATTCATGTCCTCATAGAAGAGACCCCAGAGAGCTCCCTGGGAACCAGAAAGTGGGCTCTCACTAGACACAGGCTGTGACGGGCCCGAATCCTGGACTTCTCAGCCTCCAGAAGTATGAGAAGTAAAATCCTGTGGTCTGTGGGCCACCCAGGCTGTGGTGTTCTGTTGTAGCAGCCTGCACAGGCCAAGACAGCACTGGCACCTGCAAGTGGCCTGGGTCTTACTGGTGCTTTGAAGTCTTACTTTCCTTTTGTCTTCCTTTTCTTTCTGGCATCTATGAACTGACCAATGCAAATTGGGAGCATCCTTGACATGACAGGAGAGGCAGGTGGGGGCCATGGCTCAGGATCCTCATACCCTCTTTCATTGTGTGCACCTGTGCAGACACCTAACCAGCACCACAGTACAACTTGTGTTTAAATGTCTGGTCTTAGCCCTTGAAAACCTGTAATAAAATTGAGGACAACTTTGTCCTGATGCGTTTTTCAAGTATCTGTGACAAAGTTGTTTCTTCATCAATAGACTCTATTATTATCAAGTCCATGAACTTGCACTTGGTGCTTGACACTGGTACTTCATTTTTAATGCCCCCAAAAAGACCTCGTCTTGTGTATGTATTCAAATCCTCCAGGTCATGTTATGTTGGGGACATAGCCATCGGAAACTCTGATAGACGTCTAGAAAGAAATCTGTTTTTAGGCAGTCTCCCAGGCCCCTGACTCCAGTGAACTACCCAAACTCCAGAGAACTGAGCTCCTAGGGTGTGCAGTTTTCCTGGTCACTGAATATTTGGAAAAGAAACCCTTTCTGTTTCAATCATTTGGTTGAAAAGCTTAACCAAATATATGAATACCCTTCCTGGTAAATTCCTTGACCATAATCAGATCTTTCTTACATTATTGAGGATTCTACAGAGCGACCAATGCATTTAATAAACAAGAGAAGAAGCTACAGAAGAAAGCTCAGGAGATTCTTCCTGCAACTGGAACTTTTCCCTTCCTTTCTAAACTCCTGATATCCATGCTTTCTTGTTATTATGATTATGATTATAATGATTCTGGAAGCTTCTACACTATCATGGCCTCTTATACTTCCCGAGCCCTTTCTTCATGCCTGCCATGGCGCCGAGGTCTCTCATGTCCAGCAAGCACCTCCTGTAGCGTCCCAACACCTGCCTGTCAGCTGAGGAGACAGAGGTTTAAGGAGCTCAGGTAACTTGCTCAAAGTCTTGCAGCTGGAAGGAGCACAGCGGCATTCAGCTCACGTCTGACATCAAATGTGTGCTCCCAATGTCTGTAGCTTAGCTTCCTTTCCAAGAAAGGAGCAAATCAAGGTTTGGGTGAGTTAGGTCAATAGTTGCTTTACTCTGTGTGTGTGTGTGTGTGTGTTTAGATCCGTTAAGTATAAGTCCAAATATTTTACTGAACTCTTTTTTTTTTAATTCTCACCCAAAGATATGTTTATTGATTTTAGAGAGAGAGAGAGAGGAAAAAATACATCTATGTGAGAGAGAAACATTGATCGGTTGCCTCCTGTATGCACCCTGACTAGGGCTCGAACCTGCAACCTAAGCATGTGCCCTGACCAGGGATGGAGCCCGCAACTTTTCGGTGTACAGGATGATGCTCCAACCACCTGAGCCACCCAGCTGGAGCTTTACTGAACTCTTTTTAACTTGTCCCATTACACAGTTAAAATCCCCAAATGGGCTGGTGATTTCATATCTCTCCTCCTCTCCCAATTTCTTGCTTAGAGATGCTTTCAGTTCTACATTTCTTTTTTGTTTTTGCTCTCCTATTCCCATCAGCCTGAAATGTTTTGAGTCAGGGACTTTTGCAATGCCTATATTCTCTTGGCTTAGGGTGAATTTTGGTGACTCACAGATTACCAAGCAAATAATAGTTTCTGTCAATTTCTTTGAAAATAGCAAGATAATTTTAAAAATGGAATTTCCTTCTTTCAGTGGCTACTCTCTAGAAGAAGCATAACCCCTGGGGGTCCAGGATCCTTGCCAAGAGTCAGTGCAGAGAAGGTGCTGCTCCTGGACATTGTCTTTGAGGTCGGATGAACTCCTCCTGTCTCCTGGCCCCAGGGTTTAAATAAAGAGGCCCAGAGACTGGCGCAGATCTTGCCGACGGCCCTTCCAGACTTCCAGAAAGCCGGACTTCTTGCCTGTAGAAAAGTCTTCTTGTGGCCAGGAGGCTCCTCTATCTTCTGCAGATGAAAATTCCTTTCCAGAGCAGTGGCCCCTCTGAATGCCCAGCATCTCTGTGTCTGTCCATGTGTCTGTTCCCTGCATGAGCGTTTATTAGGTGCTGAGGATATGGAAATGAACAGGGCTGAGCTCTTACCCCGGGGGACTCCAGGTTTACTTAAGGAGACAGACACATAACTAGATGACAATGTGACAATATGTCCTTGGAGAGTACTGATGAAGGCCTTGGGAACCAAGGAGAAGGAGCTATAGAATCTACATGGGGGAGTCCAGGGAGGCCTCTCTGAGGAGGTGACATTTGAGCTGGGTCCTATGGGATAAGAAGGAGCTTATCAGACAGAGGGACCAATAAGGGGCAAGAGACCAGATTTGCTAAATTATCTATTGTATTTTAAAAATGATGACCTGGTGAATGTAACTGATTCATCCCACCCTCCATTTCCATGAAATTCATAACTTGTGTTCTTGGGTGAGAAGCGAGGTAAGACAAACAGAGCGTCCCCTCCCCTGCCTGGTTTGGCAGCTTCGCCCTGCTCTCTTGTTGAAAGCACTGAATTTATTTGCTTCCCCATCTGGCCTTCAGGCTGCAGCCCTGAACATTTCGGCTCCTCTTCATTGTCTATCTGTCTTTTTTTTTTTGGAAACTGTTTTGAGGAATGTGAAAGACAAAGTTTCTATTCCACTTATTTCCTTCGTCCAAAGCCTCTGCAGCCACTGGCAGCTCAGCGCTCCTTCCTCTCCAGCCTCCCCCAGAGACGCCCCTGGAGACGGAGCTGGGCCGGAAGTGAGTACAGTGTGATAAGCGGAGGCCCAGCTTGCCTGCCCTGAGCCAGTTCTGACTACTTTCATGGCTGTGTCCATCCAGGTACATCACGCCCACATCCTGCGGACTCGCCCTTGGCCCAGGCTCTGCTGTGTTGTGGGGATTGTCTTCATCCTCCTTGGAAACGGTCATTGCCAGGGCCTTTGTCCTCCTGATGGACCACCAGCCCCTGTCTGCCATTCTGTCCACTCTGCCTTGTTTGCTCTTGATTCTCTCTGACCCTTTGGCTCCTAATTTTGTGTGTATGTATGCATGGGGGAGTATGTGCAGGGAGGGTAGGGGGAGGAGGGGGTTGTTCTGGATTCAGGGGGCAGAAGAGGGAAGAGAATATATAGACTTACCCTATAGTGAGAGTTTGGTGCAACTGACCGTTAACTAATTGCCAGTGTTCCTGGAAGGGAGCCCTACTGTTAACAACTCAAAAATCAGGCAGTTAAATATTGTTTGATTTTAGAATGACTTTCTTAATCCACCTGTGATTGCTTTATTTTCAGGTCAGGCACCCTGTGAAATTTCAGGGTTTTGAAGAGTGCTGGGTTCCCATTCGTTCCGCTACGTTCTAGAGAGTCACTAAAACCAGGAGACTAAACTCTGGTGTGGGAGCTGGGAAATGCTAGGACAGTGAGTTCCCTTCACCCTCCAGCCCAGACAAGATGCTTTATTTTGGGCAAATCTTTGGTCCAGCCTGTTTCGCTCAGGCAGCCCTTATCATGATGTTTATGAAAACAAGTCCTGCGTATGCCGTGCAGGTGGTTGCCTTCATAGGTGCCAAAGTGAAGTTCTTATGCCACAGGATCCCTATTTAAGCAGACACACAATGTCAGGGGGACGAAGGAGCCTAGAGCCTAGGCCCGTCAGTGCCAACCCTCTGGAGTCCACCTCATTCAACAGCTTCTCCAAGGACATGTGCTAATGGCAGAAATAAGACTAAACCTGGACTTGCCAATTCCCAGCCCTATGCTTTCCCACCTTCGGGAGTGGCTATCCTGTACGTACAAATGCCCTTTCAACAACCATGAAGAGATCAGGTTGATTTTAACCAATATTGTACTTCCTCCTGGAACGTCTAGTGCAGTGGTTCTCAGCCCTGGCTGCCCGTTAGACCAGCTGGGCCGGGATGTCAGTGTGGGCCCAGCACGAGGACTCTAAAAAACTTCCCCAGCTTGTTAAAAAATGCAGAGAAGATGAAAAGCCCCTGTTCTAATGTGCACAAGGAAATAAAGCTTTGCCTAAGAATCTTCAATTTGCTGAGTGGACAACAGTCTAATGCAAACCTAATGTCGTTTATTTTCCTGAGAAAATAGTTCTCTCCAAGAGCAGGTGAGAGCCGAGAGAAAATTTTTTCTTTCCTCAGGTTCGCAAGTGATCCAGGTGCTCTGTGACGGATTCAGAAGGGATCCTGGGCTCGAAACCCAAAAGAAGCACGGAGGACGGGGCTCTCCTTCCTTGCAGAAACGGACTTGGAGCACCATCCTCTGGACCAGGGACCCATCCTCCCCCGCCCTGCTCTGCCCCCCATCGACATTGGAGAGTAAATTTGTTTTATATTACAGATAATTAATGTCAGATCTGGGATCGGTCTGTTCCAACAATAAGGCAGCTGTTTACAATACAAATGCCTCAGGGTTTCTCACAACCAATGGTTTTTTTTTTTTTTTCAAAAGCCCTGAAAAGGTGTTTAAAAGATACTAACCTAAGGCCACGGCCTCCCCCTTGTAAAGTGTTCCTGCTTCCCTTCATTCTCTGTCTTCCGAAAGTACAGGGGGCTTGGGAAGGGGGAGCCTGCTGCTCGCGTGGTTCAGGAGAGCTGATCTGTCGAGGGGCATCTCCTCTCCCCATCAGTGATGCCACATTGGTAGTTTGACGCTGGCCGTGGTGGAAGTGTACACACCGTGGAAATGGACAAATGGTACTCACTAGGGAACTTTCTCCCCAGGACAGGTTGTTAAACACTGATCGGTGTACCACTGGTCACAGGTATATTCTCTGGAGAGTTCCCAAGGTGTGAGTATTGTCCCTGAGGATTATATTTTAAATTATTCTCCAAAGAAGATTGTAGACACTTGTGGTATTAACGTCATACTTTCATAAGATATCTAAAAGGCATCCTCAATTTCTCATGCCTAAAATGAAACACCCAGATTTCTGCCTTACAGAGTGGGTTTACAGTTGTGAGTATGTGAAGCGAAGTTTATTCTTGTACTATTATTTATTAATTATTCTATTATTATTGTATTATTTTCCATACAACATACGAAAAACTGTAAGCCTACTTTTGCCTCACCCTGTATGTTCCTCCCATTGTCTTTCCCAGCTCAATGCATGGAAACTCCCTCATCTCACTTATTCAGGTGAAAAATCTCGGAGTCACCTTGACTCCTCTCTTTCTCTCACACTCCCCGTACTGTACATTAACACATCTATTGTGTTCAGCTTCAAAATATACCCAGTTCTAACCAACTCCACGGTAGCCACTCAGTCCAAGCCACTTTATCCCTTACATGGAGTATTGCAATGGCCTCCTAGACGGTCTCCCTTCTTGGAAATAGACCCAGTCCCCCGGTCTCTTTGCCACTGAAAGCAGGAGAATTGCCTTTGACACGTATATATCCTTCCAAAGCTCAAACCCTCCGGCGATTTCTTATCTCACCTGGTAACAGCCAGGCTTTGCCAGACTCTGGTGATCTTTCTAACCTTGTCTCCTTCTGCTCTCCCCACCCCTGGTCACTCTCTCTCAGCACATTAATTTCCTTGAGTTCTTTGACTATGGAATAGCTTAACATGGCTCCTCCCCGGGACTTTGCAGATGATGTTGCTTCCACCTGGAATCCCCTTGCCATGAATGTCCAATAGCTCACACCCTTACCATACATCTTCAGAGCTCCACCCAAATGTCATTGCATTCAGATGGGTCTTTCCTGATCGTAAATCAAATAGAACATCCTGCCCAGTTCTGAGAGCCTCTTTATTTTCTGCCGTAGCAGTTATTACCACCTGACACGTATTTGTTTGTCATTTTGTTTCTGGCCACTCCTAGAAAGTAAGCTCCAAGTAAGCAGAGCTTTCACTGTTTGCTGCTGTATCCTCAGCGCCTGGAAGAGCGCTAGCAGTCTAGCAGGTGGAAATTACTTATTGAGTAAGTGAGCGATTGTTTGTGAGTGTATGCTCAGTGAGTGTGTGTGCACAGATATACCCTAGATATATCAAACCATATGAAAGTGTGAATATATGCCACTTTTTCCAGTTGTGTGTACGTGTACTGGACAGTAGGGGACCTCAATAACCATTTAATTCAACTTCTTAATTTTTTTTTACTGATGTCCTCGAGACTGTGCAAGGGCAGATGACTTGGTCCAGGAATAGCTAGTGATAGCAACGCGTGCATGTGTGTGTGTGTGTGTTAATAAGCAGAGTGTTCTCCAAAGCAAAACACTCAGATAATACCCATCAGCGGTGCATGGGGTATTTATTGGTCCTTCCCATGTGTTATGGTTTTTGTCTTCATCTCTGAGCAGGCTAGGGGAAATGCTTTCAAAGAGACTTCATCCCCTTTGGGTAGGATAGTGCTTTCCAGAGCACTCTTAGAGAAGGCTCGTAGCTGCTCTTGTACCACTGTGATCACGGGGTCCTTCCCATGGTCCGCATCAGGGCCAGGAAGCACCTTGAGCTTACTGCTTTGGGCCTTTGGTGACAGGACTTGCAGCTGGGTGCCTTCAGAAGTCAGCTCTGGAGTCTGGACTTAACCACAGGTCTTCGGTTAAGAACTGAGCGTGATTGAAGCCACATGGCTTTTTAATGCAGAAGTCTCAACTCTGCCAATTTGTCACTCCTTATTGTGCCAAGACCCCTTCCCGGGGGGTTTTGCCCTAGGGGGGAAAAGATCTCTGTGGCCTTCCCTATGGAAAAATGTGAAGAAGAAATGCTGATTTCTTTGGGGTGTCCACTGTATAGTGAATTTGGCTGCTTGCATCTGATGTTTTCCAATATATATTGTTTGATGTGAATTTATTGCTTAATAAAATCGACTAGAAGGAAGGGGGCTAGTGGGGAGACATTTGGATTGGTTTTCCAACACATCCGGATTGGAGAACAATTTGAGAAGAGAACTCTCATGCCAAAGGTAAACATAAAGTGGGGTCCTTTTTAACCAAACTTGCACTTCTTCTTTGTGAATTGTTTCTGTGAATTTTCTGAGAATGCATTTGGCTTCACACGAAAAGCTCTTTGCCCTTAGAGTAAAATTGAGCTACAGACTTGCATGTTCAAATTTGGGTACTTTTGTTAAGAATTTTCCTTAAAAATGGGCACAGTCCTTTAAATGACAGGCTCAGGTGTTGGCATATATTTTGCCTGATTTCTCCCCGAATGATGTACCATGGGGCTTTTCAAGGTTACGGCAGGACAAGTAACCTTTCAGGATGTCGGTACTGAAAACCCGGGGCTCTGTCTGCTGGTGTGTGAAAGGCTTGCTGAACTCATCCTGTGCTCACAGTTGTGGTAAGAGCTGGTTTTTCATGTGCCTTACTCAGTAGCCATGTCTACGCCTGTATCCCTGGCTGCAGGATTGCACCCTGCACAGGACCCGGGAACCTGTGTGTGGGATCGCTTCCTTAGTAGGCCCTCATTTCTGGTTATGGTCTCTATAATATATTCCCTACAGAGGCTGGGCTGCTTCCCAGCCTGGAAATACGCCCAGAACAAGTGATCTGTGTCTTCACACTACAGTTCAAGCTTGTGATGACATTTCTGGACCATGACTGCCTAGGTCCAAATATTGGCTCTGTCACCTGTCAGACTTGGGGCAAGTTATACATCCTCTCCTTGCCTTAGTTTTCTCTTCTATAAAATGGGAATAGCAACAATAATAATATGACCTCAGGGTTTTTGTGGGGATCAAGTGAGCTAATATTGGTGAACTGTTTATCGCCCAACATATGGCAAACACTCACCATACACGTAAGTCATTATTGTGACAATATCCACACTTGCCTACCTTTGACCAGCTTCCCCTGATCATTAGTGATTCTCTCCATTCCATCTGCTTCTCCAAGAAAATTACAGGTCTGTTCGAATCATCCGTGGGGTTGGATTGTGCCATCATATAATATTCTGTGCCTGACTTCTTCTGCTCAATAATGTCTATGAGATTCATCCATGTAGTTGTGTATATTAGCAATTCGTTTATTTTTATACTATGTGGTATTCCGCAATTCATCCATTCTCATGTAGTTGGATGTTTGGATTATTTTCAGATTTTGGCTGCTGTGCATAAAGCTTCTGACAACATTCTGTGTGTGTCTTTTTGAGGACATGCTCGTGTATTTCTCTTGAGTAAACACCTGGGAGTGAAACTGCCGTAGGTGCTGTCGGACACTTCAACAGCTTTCCAAAGTAGATGAACCACTTTTGACAATTATGAGAGTTCTAATTGCTCTATGTCTTTCCCAACACGTGGTGTTGTCAGCCTTTTAAATTTTAGCCATTTTAGCCATGTGGGTGAGTAGCGATACCTCACTGGGGCTGTCATTTGCATTTTCCTAATGAGTAATCATATCACATGTTTTTTTTACACATTTACTACTAGCAAATTAGATGCTATCTTTTTTAATGCCTGTTCAAATCGTTTGCCCATTAAGAACTTAGCTCGCTTATTTTTCTGTATTGCTTTGATGGAATTCTTTATTCTGGATGCAAGTCGTTTGTCAGATGTACATATTGAGACTCTCTTTTCATAGGTTGTGACTTGCTTATTCACTTTCTGAGTGGTGTATTTAAGTTAAGAAAGTCCAGTTTCTTCATTTTCCTTTAATTAGTGCATTTTGTGCCGTAGCACATCTTTGCCCTCCTCAGTGTCACAAATATATTCTCTTTGTGTTTCTTATGGAATTTTTATTGTTTTACTTTCATACTGAGGTCTATGATCTGCCTCTGGGTATCATTATGAGTCTCACTCCTTTGCATGAGAAAATCTGAACTCCATGGTTGAGTGCTTGTCCAACTTCATTCCCTACTTCTTCCCAAATTATCTTCCCCCCACTGTTGACACTGAATAGCACTGAATAACTTGTTTGCAGACAACATCATGTTCTCTTAGGACCCCAAGCCTTTGCTTGTCCCTCTGCCTGGAACACCTCCTGTTTCTTTGCATAATTTCTGAAAAGTTGCTATTTGACAAGTTGCTACTGACTTTTAAGGTTGCATCAAAAGAGTTACCTCCCTGACAGAGGTGCTTCTGGATGCTTGAGGCCAACTTAGGCTTTCCTTTCTTTATGACCTCATCACATATTGTATAGGGTCCGTGGAAGACACCATATATTAATCGATTTCTGGTTCTACTGTACTCCTGGGGAGGATTACACTTCCCTGTCCCTCTAAATTATGTATAGCCAGGGGACCCTCTCTGGCCAACGGCATATGGATGGAGTTGCTGTGTTGCAGTCACTTAAAAGCTGGGGTGTAATTCTCTATGTCCCCTTCACTTTTCCAAGACAACTGGCTACACTCCATAGAGAGGTGTCTCAGCCTGTGGCTCTGAATGAGGATGAAGTGGAGCAGAACCCCCACCTGCTCATGATGGACATGTAATACGAGCGAAAAATAAACCTTTATTGTTTTAAGCCACTGAGACGCTGGGATGGTTTGTTATTTCAGCATAACCTAACCCATCCTGACTAATACACTTTCATCATGGCCATTATCCTATCTACCTCTTAACAATATCAGTTTACCATGTCTTTGAGGTCAAGAACAATATCATGACATTATCTTTATAGAGCAGACACTTAAAACATAGGTCAGCTAGTGTTAGACTAGAAAACAATATTTTTTGAGCACTTACAATGTACCTGGCAGGGTAGCGAGGATTTTACCCATGTTATCTCTTTTAATCTTTGCAGCAGCCCTGTGTGGTGGATGTGACTACTCCCATTTTACTGAAAGGGACAGAGGCTTTTGTGACTATCTCAATGTCACCCAGCTGGTGATAGGCAGACCAGCGATCAAACCCAAGTAGATCTGATTCCGAAACCCATGCTCGTTCCATCACATGTGACCTTAGGAGAGACAGACGAAGGATGCTGTGCCTTCTGGGAGATTCCTGTCAAAGCAGACTTTCCTGTCCTGAGCTGTGCAATGGACAACTGCACAAGCACTGAACAAATGCAGGAGTCAAATATGTAAATAAGCAAAATCGGAAACGTGGTTTTAGCATCTAATGGGAAATGAGACATTCTTTAGAAAACTTTCCGATTCTGGGAGGGGAAAGCCAATCTACATGCTATGCATTCACCAAAAATGTTATCCACAGTCCAGAATGAAATCTAACCCAGAGCATTGCTTGCTTGGCCCAGGTCTGGTTGGCATGGTTGCCTTCTGGATGTTTCCTTGGTGGCCTCTGTGAACATGTACTAATGATCAACGACAAGGCTCATCCTCCAGCCCTGGCATGGTGTTCTCAGACACACGCTGCATCAGCCAGATGCTCAAGCAGCTATTGGATGATGCACTGATGTGGGCTGGCAGCGGAAGACTTGCTCAGAACCTCCCAGAAGTATGGGTGGCACCACGGCCCATTAAGAAACAGCAACAGTGAAGGGCTGGTGCCTAAGGCCACAGAGAGTGAGAGCTGCCCGAGAGGCAGAAGGGCTGAACATCAATGGCTGGCAAGTGGCAGGTTCCCCTTGTGGGTCGGAGAACTGTGAGAGTGACCCTCGGAGCTGGGCTTGGATCTAGAACATTCCTGTTTCCTTTAAGTCGTTATGCTTGGCCCTCCATTGACTTTTATTTGTGTTATTGTGCTTTTTTGCTACCCTGAACTTTGAGAGTACATAATATTAGTTTGGTATTTTTCATGTATTACTATACATAATATGGTAAATATTATAGATATTTATATATATAACAAAGGGGCTGGGCAAAGTAGGCTTACCTTTGTGAATATGTGAAACACAGAGTTCATTCTGGTTCTATTATTTATTTTTTATGTCTTTTTTCCACATGAACAACTATAAGCCTACCTTGGCCCACCGCTGTGAAAATACATGTATTTGGGGAAGCCGAATGCCATTCACAGTTTATGTTTCTTTGAAAGCCAGCAGCAGGGCTCATGTACCTTTGTGCAAATACGGAGCATGGGGCTCCACACATTTGTAGCTGCGTCAGCTGATCCAGTCTGTGTCACCTCTTCGGGCAAGCAGCTGCTGGTTGCCAACGGCAATTTTGATCTTGCGAGTACAAAGGGCTCAGGATGCACAATACAATTATTCTTTGTTCACTGAATTTACTTGGAGCCTGGTTTGAACAATAAGTTTTCTAAAGTTATTTGGTTCCTGAGTTTTGGTAGTGAAGAGTGAGAGTGTGGATAGCGAGGGTGTTTTGAAGCTATGGGGATTTTATTTACGTAGGTGACCGCGTGACGGCATGGAGAGGTCTGTGCTATAGAGAGACAGTTTATTGCTTCCACTTTTCAAGAGGAGGGGCACGCCATGCTGTGCAGGGCTTCGTGGGGAAGCAGCAGGGTCGGTCAGGGGCAGAAGCAGCAAGGGGAAGGCACGGGCAGGAGCCTTTGTTGTGGTTCCTGGGGGAAAGGCAAGGCGGATGGGTACCTGGATCGCTATTTCAAGACTGGCTGGGTTGGTTCATCTTGGCAGGCTCTGGGCTATCAGGATGCCCTCTAGTGCCCAGGGCCTGGCCCCTAGCAGACTTAGAGCAGAGGAAAGATTGGCTTGGTGTGCGCGTGAGTTAGATAGAGTTAGAGAAGTTTGGAGGCAGGGCTCTGGATTTGTGGGTTTGCATATGAAAGGCATATTTCCAGTCTAGTAGGTTGCTATCTTTAGGATCTAGTGAACCCTAGAAGGTACAGTCTCTTCCCTGCCAGCTGGGACTTCAAGATATCAAAACATGACATGATATAGGAAATAAAAACCATGTTGCATAAAAAAAGCTACCTGACTTTACCTCGGTAGGTACTGGACCAGAAAATTTGGGAAGCGCTCTCCTGTACCCCATACCTTCAGTTACCCTTCCCAGCAGCACTGCAGAGGTTGTCATTATCCCCATTTTACAGAAGAAACTACTTGCCCCAAGCCATCAGCTGGCACCTGATGGATTGGGGACTTAATCTCAAATTCTGCCACTGTGCTCTGGGGGGTTTATTGAACCTCACAGAGGAGACACTTTTACTCTCTCTGTGCCTGAGGCAGCCCTGAGGTTGTGAAGGGGCTGGGGATGTGAATGGCAGTAATTAGACCTCAGAGTTTAGCCCAAGGCTAAGTAAAGGAAAGGAAGTTCTTGTCTGGACTAGTGCTCACAGGCCATGCACTTCCGGTATTCAGTATTCGGCTTGGGTGTCTGCTGAAAGCATCGACTTTTTCCACTTTCAATTTGGGATTTCGTCAAAACCCAGGGTTTCTGTGGCATCACATGCTGTGGCTGCTGGAGGCTGCCAGGAGGGCAGCAGGCAGGGCTGGGGGCGGGCCAGGCTGTGCCCACTGAGGTGCGCCCACAGCTGGACACTCAACCGAGCCCAGTGGAGAGGGGCCCAGAGCAGGGAATTGGCTCCCTTGTGAGATGTCTGGCTCCAGAGGGAGTGAGTGTAGATCAGTTCTCCGGGGTTTCCTCACTTCCCCACAGGGACACTTTCCAACTCTTGCTGTGTGTTGGTGACACGCTGCTGACTTAAAACTTTGGCATTTGTTTGTTTTAGAATGCCACGTGAAAGTGCAATTATTGAAAATACCATTTTTGCTTAAATGACTTCGAAGAGGACACTTTTAAATTCTGAATAGGACGCCTTTGGGTGCAATGCAAGGGCCAGCCCAGGGAGGCTGCTCCTCGGGAGCTAGATCAGGCGTGTCACCTGGAGTAACGTGGTGAGGGCTGACACTGGAGATATTCACCCAGTAGGGAGCAGGTGGGGGGGGGGCGAAGACTTCCTTGGAGTGGGGAAAGGGGCTTCTATGCAGCCGGAGAAAGAGGTGGGAATCGATACACTTATCCTGGCTCATTTTCTGGGATTGGCCCAGTAATCTAAGCAGGCACTTGGTCTTTTTTAACCCAATTCTCAGCTTTTTTTTCTCCCCACAGTTAGCAGACAGGGTGAAACAGATTTATATCACTGTATGAGAGATTTTACTGAGATGCAAGGGAAAATTCTCATCTATAAGACTGATTGAAAGATCAGGAGAGGGTAAAAAAACCCCTCCATCCATGAGGACTTAAAAACCTTTAAAAGTCGTTTTGCTAATTAAAAAAACATGCACAAATTTCTATTTTCAAAACATAAGAAAATACCACTCAACTCTTTTTTCACTTCCTGGAAACAGTCCTCCATCATTCTGAAGTATTATTTAGACCCCCTAAAAGTTACACATGTGAATATTTCATAAAATTGAGATTATTCTATATTACAGAATTCTTTTATCATGAGAATTCTCTCTTGTCGTTAACTGTATTTTTTTTGCTTTAAGAAGCACGTGGATGCAAAGTATTCGGGCAGGCAGCCACTGGTCCAGGGCGGTGTGCGGGGGTGCAGGGATGAGTCAGGGGGTGAGCTGAGAGGAAGTAATCCTCCTTCTGGCAAGTAGACACTCTGTTAAATCTGTCTGCGTAGAGTGTGTTTCCATGACAAAGTTCTAGTGTCGACTTTGGAAGGCCATCCGTGAGTGTGGACAGTGTAGGAAGTGTGAGAAACAGGGACGTGAATGGAGAAGGAAGGTGTGAGTGCACCCGATGGGGACTCAGGAGGACCTGGGCTGGCGATCGGACCCAGACACGCTGGACTCCGCACCGGGCTGGAGGCATATCCGCCAGCTCTGCGGTGAGCTGAGAGAAGGGCGGCAGTGGTCGGTGCTGGTGACCAAACACTTCCAGATCTCCTCTGGGACATGGTGGGCCGGTACTTCCCCGCTCCCCTGTGGCTCGTATGGCCATGTGACGTGCTTTGCCCAATGAAATATAGATGCAGAGATGTGTGTCACTTT
>PVJI01010567.1:0-59797 GCA_004026765.1 Micronycteris hirsuta
TTATTATATGAAATGTGAAAGGGACTTATCTAAGAAAAAGATGACGATCAAAACTATGAATAGTAAAATGATAACAAACTCACAACAATCAACAATTGAACCTAAAACAAAAACAAACTAAGCGAACAACTAGAACAGGAACAGATTCACAGAAATGCAGAACACAGGGAGGGTTATCAGCAGGGAGGTGGAGGGGGGAGAATGGAGGAAAAGTGCAGGGAATAAGAAGCATAATTGGTAGGTATAAAATAGACAGGGGGAGGTTAAGCATAGTATAGGAAATGTAGAAGCCAAAGAACTTATGTGTATGACCCATGGACATGAACTAAGCCAGGGCAGGGAGGGGAATGCTGGTGGGTGGTGGGGGACAGTGCAGGGTAGAGGGGAATAAAGAAGAGAGAAAAAATGGGACGACTTTAATAGTATAATCAATAAAATATATTTAAAAAATAAACAAAATAAAATAAAAAAACAAAAAAGATTAAGTTCTTTTATTACTGAATAAGACTAAAATTAAGTGTTCATCAAGAATCCAAAAATAGGGTCTGGCCCTCGGCGGCAGAGGGCGCCATGGTGGGTGGCGAGGCTGCCACAGCTGTGGAAGAGCTGGTTTTGGGGGCAGGGCAGGCGACTGACTTTTCCGAGCAGTTCTGCTCCTACTCTGAAAGCAAGAAGTAATGGAAGGCCCACATGGAATTCATTCTGCGCCACCTGCCCGACTACCGTGACCCACTGGACAGCGGCAGCCGCCTGGACCAGCTGCTGTCCCTCTCCATGGTCTGGGCTAACCACCTCTTCCTGGATTGCAGTTACAACAAAGACCTTTTAGATAAGGTGATGGAAATGAATGATGGGATTGAAGTGGAACACCTGCCACAGTTTACTACCAGAAGTGAACTAATGAAAAAGCATCAAAATTAAGGCAGAAGATTCATCACATTTTCATTATCAGCTATAGGCTAGAAAGGAGGACAGGACAAATGTGACTTTGACCACAGCTCTCTTAAAATTCCTGGTGTTGCCAACACAAAGGAAAGAGGCAGTTGGAATGAAAGGAGTATTTTAAAAGGTCTCATTCTTTCAGTACCTATCATTCTAAAAGTATTCGTGGATATTTATATATTGATAAATCACGCCCTTTTTTAGTTTTGGATATCAAACTTTTTGTTAAAAATGTATATTTTTTTATGTTGATGTAATAATGGCAGGTAATAGATTTTACACTTTGAATTTCTCAACAGTGTACCTTTTAAGTGCAAAAAAAAAAATTCCAAAAATAAAATAGGATAATACAATATAAAAAGAGGAATCAATGAACAAGGATAATAATAATCATTAAAAAAGTCCAAGAGAGGTAGCTTGAAAAGATAAAACAAATCAATCTCTACCAAAGTTAATCAATAAAAAAGAGTAAATACAAATATATAACGCAGAGAATGAAAACAGGACTATAAACATAAACATAGTTAAAATATTTTTAAGTATAAATGATTACAATGTACAACTCTATGGCTGAAACTCTGAAAATCTAAACAAAGAGAATGTTTTTCTTAAAAATATAAATTGCCAAAATTGCTTCAAGAAGTATCTGAATTATGCTGAGTTTGAAGCCAAACAAAAAAGTTCATACTATATGATTCAATGTATATGAAGCTCTAGAACAAGCTAAACTAATCTACAGTAACAGTAATCAGACTGGTGGTTGTTAGGACAGGGGCAGAAAGGAATAACCTCAACAGGATACAAGAAAATTTTAAAGGGGGGTAGAAATGATTGGTATCTTGACGGAGACGGTGATTGTCAGGCATATATCTTTGTCAAAACTTGGAATCATATACTTACACGTAACGCAACTCTTGGAATTAAATACTTAAATGAGATGTAAATCACACTTCAACAACACTGAAAAGAGGTTTAAAATAATAAGTATGCAGCCCTGGCTGGTGTGGCTCAGGAGACTGAGTGCTGGCCTGCGAACCAAAGGGTCACCAGTTTGATTCCCAGTCAGGGCACATGCCTGGGTTGTAAGCCAGGTTCCCAGTAGGGGGAGTGTTAGAAGTAACCACACATTGATGTTTCTCTCCCTCTCTTCCCCTCTCTCTAAAAATAAATAAATAAAATCTTAAAAAAAAAGTATGCAAAGATAAATACCTCAATTTTTATTGCAACAGTTTTTCATAATAGTGTTCAACTCCAAAATGTCCATCAATAAGGAAATAAAAAATACAATATAGATTTATACTGATGTGAAAAGATAGTCCTAATATTTTACTAAGAGAAAAAAGGTAATCACTATAATAGGCATAGCATGATCTCATTTTTATTTATATATAATACGGTTTCAATTTACAAGCATATGTTCACAGGGTAAAGTTTAGAAGGCAAAACAAAGGGAATAAAAGTTATGGTTTTAGGATGTAGACTTTATAAATAATGCATTTTATTTTAGCCATTTAAAAATAATAAACATGTATTACTTATAAAATAAATTACATTTTAAAAAATAAAAAATAAGTGATGATTACTTTTAATCAGCCCACACCTTTATTAACTTACCAGTATCAAAGAAATTACTCTAAAATCAAAAAATAGTGACTGTTCTAAGATCAATAGCAATGAAATCTAATATTTCACAATGGTTTAAAGTAATTTACAAAATAATGCAAGTTTTGGGGGAAAATAGCACAAATCAGAAACAGGAAAGCTCAGAGATTGATATGAGAGCTAGAGAACTGGTGAATATGAAATAAGTCAATAGATTTCAGAAGAAAAGTTAGAAAAGAAAAAGAATGTCAGAATTAAAGACTAAAGAACAAAGAACACAAAAGAGAACAGACCTCGTGAAAAACATGGTAAGGGACGTAAGCAATAAAAACAGAAAAGTGAAAAAAAAATGATAAAAAGGATTTCAGAGGAATTAATAGTCGTAAACATATGTTATACGTATACACAGAGGATATAATATAGAGAGACTAGAATGGAGCCCCTGAAGAAAAACAAACTTTGGAACAAAGCAAACATTTAAAACTAGTATAATTAAAGAAAATTTTCTGAAATAGAAAAAAACGATGTTATAAAACAGTCAGCACTAAGATACATACCTTAATAAAACTATTGGACTTTCAAAAAAAAATCTTTTATTTAGGGAAAAAATTTCAATTCACTTATATGGAAAAAAAAATACCCATATTGGCATGAGAATTCTTACCAGCAACTTTTTATACAACATCAAGATATCATGGAGAGAAAATATGGTCAAGAATTTTTTATATTCAGCCACACATCACTAGTGTAAACATCACAATTATGAGCACACGAAAACTCAGAAACTATTGTTCCTTCATAAGGAATCTCCTAGACAATACATTTCCAGTCACAAAGTCATATTAGAAGTTCCAATTTAACTATCAACAACTGAATCTAAAAAAACAAAAAACGAAAACGAAGTGAACAACTAGAACAGGAACAGAATCACAGAAATGAAGATCACATGCAGGGTTATCAATGGGGAGAGGAAGCATAGGTGAGTAAAGGGAATAAGAAGCATAATTGGTAGGCATAAAATAGACAGGGGTAGGTTAAGTATAGTACAGGAAACAGAGAAGCCAAAGAACTTATATGTACAACCCATGGACATGAACTAAGGGGAGGGGGATGCTGGAAGGTGAGGTGGGCCATGCAGGGCTGAGGGGGGGATAAAGAGGAGAAAAAAATGGGACAACTGTAATAGCATAATCAATAAAATATACTTTAAAAAAAGAAAATATGGGAGAATGAAAGACAAATCCAGACCATGAAATTCTTTCCCAAGGAATCTCAACCAAAATATGATCTGAGAAACTTCAAAATAAGAAATATATGGGGGAACAGAAAAACTAACAAATCTAGAACTTTCCATAGAATATGTAATTTCTTCAACAAATCAATGACATGAAACAAAAGTGAGGAGGGGTGTGTCTTATGAGACATAACCACCAAAGATAATAGATGAATTCTGTTGATTCTGATTTGAAAAAATGAACTATAAAAATACATTTTAAACATCAAGAAAACTGATTATGGATTAGTTATTAGATATAATAAAAATTATTATTAATTTGATGAGTATAAAGTGATAGATCTTTATTATAAAATGACAAATGAAAAAGAAAAAGTGATTGAGCAAATGTGCAAAAAACTTGTTAAGTACTGAATCTGAATCAGAGGTATATGCAGTTTATTATAGTATTTTACTTTTATGCATGTTTAAAATTTTTCAAAATCATTTAAAAAAATAAAACTAGAAGTATATCATCCAGATAATACAGAGACAGTCTACACAACCATAACAAAAACTACTGACTAGAGAAAGTCATACATTCTCTCTCTCTCTCACACTCACACACACACTGCAGAGAATGGAGATAAAGACAGATACACGAAGAAAAACTGGGAGACAAAGAGTCTTACTACAAAAAGAATAACGGACCTAATAGTAGACAATACCTTTATCTAGGTAATAAGAGTTGATCTTCCTAAATTAAAAATATTAAAAGTATAGAAATGTGCTGAGGGGCAGAAGGAGAGAAAGCAATGGACTGACTTTGAAGTCATTTGGCAAATGTACGGCACAGTATCTGTGCTTTTTGGGCAAATCATTTAACCTCTTGAACTTCAGTTCTTCAGTTATAGAAAGGGAATAATAGATGCCCTACATACGTCCGAGTCACTGTAGTGATCAAATGAGACCATACAGAAAAAAGTGTTTTACATATTGTAAGTATGATATAAATGTAAAAGAATATTAGTCATTAGATATTTATCTCTTGCCCGGATATATTTCGTTATTTAAAGTACAAAAATAAATAAAGCATATAGCACCTTCTAATTCTTCTTTTCTAGGTTAATACCATAAATATATCATATTTTATCTCAAAATCTAATGTTATACTCACAACTCCTGTGTAATAGCGTAGTCCAACTACATGACCTCTCAAAGTTCCAAATAAAACTGAATCTAGTTCTTCATCGCTAGTTAGGAAATCATCTGGAGGGATAATATCATGGAATTCAAAACGAGGAAAGAAAGTTGGATATGAGAGGCGTGGAAAATTTCCATGGACTCCGCCATACTGAACAGTCTGCAAGTACTTCCAAACAGGATCTCTAAAAAAAAAAAAATTAAAAGGAAAGAAAATTTAGCCAAGTATTTCTCAAAGACCATACCATATTTATAGGCTAATTGTTTTCTCACACTTTCTTTTGACAAATCAAATCTGATGTGGCAACTGCTATATAAGATTAAGAGAGTGCTTATTCTAGTTAAAGTAGAATTGGAGTGAGTAGGGTAGGTTTTGAGAAGCCTTATTTATTCTGAATGCCTCTTCTGCGCAGAGTATTCAAAATGAACCACCCCCTCCCCCTCCTCTGCCCAGGCTGGTGTGGCTCAATGGATTGAGTGCTGGCCTACGAACCAAAGGGTCACTGGTTTGATTCCCAGTCAGGGCACATGCTTGGGTTGCAGGCCAGGTCCCCCCAGTGGAGGTGCCGCAAGAGGAGCAACACATTGATGTTCTTCTTCCCCTCTGTCTAAAAATAAATACATAAAATCGTTTTAAAATTTTATTTAAAAAATGAAAACCCCAATAAACATTCAAAAATCTCTTTCCTAGTGACCAACTACTTAAATTGAAAAGTGGTATCTGTAACTTTAATTAATTATACTCCAAAATTTCAATGGAGATTGAGCTAGAAGAGACTTGCAAATATAGTTATTATTGCAATTCTATTATACAGATATTTCGCATATTTCTTTTGTTATTATTATATGTGCAGTTTTATCTTTACACAAAATACATCCAGCATCCATTACTTTAATTCGTTCCAAACAGAACCCTTATTTTATTCAGGTATCCCAACGATGGTATCCTGGGAGACTGACCTAAAGCCTCCCATTCCCGGTGGTTTAAAGGCAACCTCAATCACCTTATGGATAACTATTTCAGGAAGGCGCAAGTAACCAATTTGGAAACTGAAAAAAGGGAAGTCCGCTGGGGGGCTTCCAGAACGATCCATTCTCCTAAGAACAAACAGGTATCTCGCTTGCGCATTTCCTTTGTAGGATGCTTTTTTCTCTTTTGGTTTCTCGGCAAATATATATTTGCACGTCTCTGCTTGCACATAAACTGTGCGCTGCTGATGGTCAAAGACTGTCTTACTTGGCCTTTTATTCCAAGTACAACGCCTAATGCACAGTGAATATCTAATGGGTGTTTTGCTGAATAAAGCACAGGTCGCGATCCCGTCTAGAACTGTAGCTTTGAGCCCCAGGCCCTTCCGATAACCCTTGACAGAGATGTATCCAAGGGCCTGGCAAAAGACTCGCCTGAGGCGCCTCCCCTCGCCAATTCAGAGTATACGTTTATTTCTACCACAGATAATGAACCACCAGCAAAACGAGTACATGCTGCAGAAATCGCACGGGAAAAGCGAAAGGAACGCAGGGAAGGTCAGGTTCATTTGGGGACACCCCCAGGCCGTTATCCCTTTGCGCCACACCCCTTCCACCCCTTTCACCTCTTGAACATCCAGGACATAGCTCTACGTGAGTGTCGAGGGTAAGGCTTGGGCCCCCGGGAACGTTCTCGAGCCGCCTGTATACGCCTCCTTCCAGGGCCTGCAGCCGAGAATCTCGGAGCACCTTCGGAGCGCCAGAGGAAGAACGCACTACCACCAACTAAGACGCTGCGCGTCTAATTAGACGTCGACGCCGTCTCTTCCTAGCAACAATCTGAGAAACCGCTGACGCTTTGCGACTGGCAATGGAACGCCCAATCACAAACCCATCACGAACCCCTCAGCGTACGGAAGGGAGGGAAACTCCGCCCCGCGGAGAGATTCAAAGACTATGGGCGGGGTCGCAGCTGAGGGGGTGGTTTCATCCGGGTTCTTCCCCGCCCCTAAGGCGGAGGCGCGGGAAAGATATGCACCCCTACCAAAACAGAGCGCTGTGTCCCCGGTTTATGCGTGATTCCCTGCCTCAAACGGAGAGACGACTCTCCTTTCGACTGTTTTCCCCAAAGCCCCAAGCCTTAGCCCTATTCTTCAGTCCCCGCCTCATCCTTCCTCTAATTTTCTCTTCATCTGATGTTACACGTAATAGGGTCTTCCACTGAATAAACTCTGCGTTATACCAGCGGTGAAAGGACCAGCGAGATAATTTTTTCCCCGTTGCTAACCCCGTGTATTTGCCTTTAAAATATTCATTTTCAACCTCGCGGGCTAATCTGTGACACACACTGAGTTCAGAAGAGCTTCATTGGAATTGAGACTTTTGGAGTACCCCCTCCATCACTTTTTTTAAAGGAAAATTTTCATTTCTAGTAGAGGAAAGCCATAAAATGCGTTGACAGCACAACTGACTCGGTGATCGCTGAAAGTGGCGGACGCAGCTTCCCCCTGAGGCTCGAAGCTGCCCGGGCTAGGCGGGAGGAAGCTCGTTTTCCTCGGGAAACTGTAGGGGACACTCCGGGACCCGCTCCGGCCGGCCTGCCAGAGTCGGGACTGTTGGCTTTGCCTGCGCTGGCAGGGCCGGTCTCGGAGCCTCGGGAGCCCTGATTGAGCAGGCCCTTCACCTGGTGCAGTAGCAGCACGAGGGGGCGCAGCTGGCGGCGGCGTTGATCTGCGCTAGGGCTGGGGTTAGCTGTCCAGAGTTGCAGGATCAAAAAGGGAATGTATTTACGAGTGTGATCAGTTTTGAGCTTGCCCTTCACAGTGACGATCAATTTTACACTTCCCTCAGTAGAGTATGAGAGGTGGTCTATGAAATATTTTTTTCAAGAGGCATTTGTTCATTATCTTAAACCATCATGATCTGTAAACACGAACCACCAACAGAATGTGGAATCAAATCTGCAGCAATTTATTATTTCATTTTATCAAACGGAAGATAGTGACATTTCAAATTATTTTCATTATTTTACTTTCTTCTAGAAGTATTATGAGGTAAATGGAAACATAGTTCAATTTTTGATGTGCCCGATTCTAAGTTCTTGAAAAATATGCCAGAAAATACCCATATTGAAAATGTTTTCTGTGTCAAATTAACGAGGAAGCATGCTCGTTAGACTGAAAGATAAAATTCCAAATGTGAAAATACAAGACCTATGTGTAATGACTGTCCTATCATAAAAGAATCCAGATTGAATGGTGTAAAATTTTTCTATTTAAAGTCAAATTTTTGTCCATCTCATCACTATTTTACATCTCAGATCTAGCTGTTGAACTTATTCACTCTTTTTCACTTAATCATTCTTTTTTATTTTAAAATGAAGTACAGTTTGTACTAGTTTGATTAAAATGTTACAGCAGAACTATCACACTAGATAATGTATTCTAAAAAATGAACATTTGTAACTCTAAGAAAAGAACAATGGGCACTATAGAGTGACATGTGTGTGGGACTGATGTGTAAGGAGGAAAGTGGCACCAAGAGGATGGTGAGAAAGATAATGGCCAGATTACGAACAAATATATGGTCTATGGCAGAGTTTGTATTTCATTGTAAATGCAACAGAAAGCCATTGAATGTTTTAAGCAGGAGAACGACAATCTGAATTAAGCTTTAAAAAAGTTAGTCTGACAGCTCTGTGGAGAATGGATTATAGGGAACAAGAACAAAAGCAGAAAGACTGTTTAGTTGATAATTAGGCAACAATTGTGTCCAGGCAAGAGATGATGGTGGGTTGGCATGGGCAGGTGATAAAACCAACAGAACCAACGGGGTTTACTGATGGATTTCCATGTAGGTGCTGATGGTGGGGAAGGAATAAAATATTCTTCCAGCCACCCACCTCCCAGTCCCAAACACTCTTTCTCATCCTCCCCCATCTTATGTAAATTAATCATGTTACTTCTCTGTTTGATGCAGTGAACATGAAATCAAAGAATGGTATGTATGACTTTTAGTAATCTGTCCCCTACCTCCCATCCCTGCCACCTCCCAACCCACACTGCCTACAATGGCCTTCACTAACTTCTCTAAAAATTATGACTATTTTCATATGTAACCATAAGGCCATTTTCACGCCCAACAAAATTAAATCAATCATTGGTGTCTTCTAATAACTAGCTCATAATCAAATGTTCACAGTTGTCTCAAAAAATGTTCTTTTATACTTTGTTAACAAAATAGAATTTTCAAGCCCTTAGCAAAAAATGAAAACAAAACAAAAAAGCAAAAAACTTTAAGAATCTGACTTTCCAAAAGTCTGCCTTCAATACCAAAAAACCTCCAAATTTATGTCATAACTAATAGATTCTGGAAGAATATATGATGCTGTAAGAGCTTGTCTATTTCCTTCATTCAAAAGGAGGTAGAGACAAAGCTAAATGAAGAAGGAGAATCTTCACAGAGTAAATTTCTTGAGTGGATCTTTGGGAAAGGGTCTGGAATGCCAAGATTTTGAGCCAAGAGCCACACAGGATGGACGATAGCCTAGCAAAGTTTCTGGAGATCCCATAAAAAAGGAAGCTGTGCTTCGTTTTCCATAGAGTCTCCTCAAAATTCTGCAAATCTTAGATAGAGAGCCTCAAAGACCAGAAATGTGCCAGGGCAGAAAAGGAGTAAAGGCTAGTGACGAGACTCTGTTAAGGGGTCCAAGGGTAGCCTTTCAATCTTAAGGAAGTCCCCAGTGAGTCTGCACACTGTGAAGGCTAGAGGCTTTCAATAGTTCCCAGTTCTACTGAGCAGAAGCAAGGACTGTTGCCTCAAAGATGAGCTGAAGCCCCCTAAAGGGTAAGAAAAAGAAGACAATTTGAAACCTGAATTTAATTGACTTTAAATCTTAAAAGGACTAAAGTACCTGAAAGTAGCTATATCCTTACCTCCCATTAGGCAAACTGAAGGTTTAAGATAAATTAGGTTTGATAAATATGAAGTTTTATCTTTGCAAACAGAATCACTGATTGAAATTAATACATGCTGTATATCACATACACCTCAGTAACTCAGAACTAGATATTTGTAGCAGATACCTCTAGGTGGCTGAATTAGGAATTTTCATTCTCTTCTTTTTGCTTATATGTATGAAAATGTTCTCTATATTGAACATATCATAAGTTTTGCTAAAAGAATATAATAAAATACACAACTTGTAATAAAGAAATTATGAAGTTTTTCACCTTTGTTCTTAACTTTAGAATTCAGAAAAGTTGCAAAAGTCATTCAAAAGTTCCTTCATTTTTTACTGCATTTATTTTAACATCATAATCACAGTGCAGTCATCAAAATCAGGAAATCGACATTGGTATAACACTATTTCAGAACCATTTTTAAAAATAATCAAAGAAGACAAGGCAAAGGAAATGACAGAAAATAAAATCTTTTGTGACTTGGTTGTTTACAATTGAATTTTCTCACACTTAATCAGGACCCCTACTTATTCAAGAGCAGATTACTAGGTACAGCCACAACTGATAGGGCAGAGGAAGTAATGTAAAATAAATGCCAAATAAAATTCTTCTTAAGTATAATGACTATTAAGTGCCTGGTTTGACGTAAGCAATCAATAAATCCTCTTATTATCATTCTTATTATTGTTGTAGTAAGGTTATTGTCTAATGAGTCCTCTAGCACTTAACCAGGAGTAGAGTTGATTGAAACATTTCCTGGTATCAACAGCAGGGTTATTTCTACATTCCAGAATAACACTGTATCCAAAGCCAGTCATTTCCCTAGGTACATGTCCTTGAAACAGACTGAACTGTTTCATCAAGAACCATGAGACACTTGGAGCCCAGCTCCCACTCCGAGAATCTGTGGTGCTCCAGATTACACAGGCCTTTCCCAGGAGATAATCGTTTCCTCCTGCTTCAGGCCTTGGCACACTAAGTGCTCCTACGTGGCAGAAGAAGGGAGTTGCTGAAGCCTCAGGCCTGCCTGGGATCTGCCCCTCCTTTGCTCCCTGCCCAGGATGTTTTCCCAGCTTCAGGAAAGTGCCACTCTGGGCCATGGAATTAGGGTTCCTGACATGACCATGGTCAAAGTTCTTTCTATTTTAATAAATATGCAAAGATTGGTAAATATTTTTCTGCCTCCTATGTGGCTAGAAAAGTAAAAAGTCAAAACTTCTACTCTAAATGCATTTTTGATATTATCAAAAATACTTTTTTCATGTGGGAAACTATACTGTATTAGCAAGTCAATTTTTAGTCATTATCACAATTCACCAAGCTAACGCATCCTACAACTATACCTATGCTAACCCTAAAATTAAGGTTTAACTTGCCATTTCAAATAGTCCTTTAGAAAGTTAAAAAAACTGCAAAAACATGAAACATATTTCTCAAATTTGAAGAAAAAAGCTTTCAAATAGAGTTTTAGAGGAAATTTATCTCTTGGTCTAATAGAATTAAAAATGTCAAGAAACTCGAGTTCATAAACAGGTGGAAGTTTGGGGGGTCAGAATATATTAATAACCTGTTTAAATTGTTAATTCTGTAATATTTATAAATAAAATTCTCATTTCCAAAATATTTTTTGGTGAAGTGTTGTGTCAAAGAGAAATAAGGTAAAACATACTCCCAGATGAACTTTAAAGCATTGATGACCTAGCTTAGCACAATAAGTCAACAGAGCTGGCTGTAAATATTCAGAAAATTGAGCTTATTAGGAAACATCATTAGCGGGCTACATTATAAATTTGTGAAAAAGAAAGATAATTCAAAGGATAAGACATATATTTTTACCCATAAATTTAACATTTATTTTTATTATTTTAACAGGTTTAATTAATTTTTTTTTTTCTGGTATAAAATGTGGTGGCTGCAGCTGGAACCTGCGTCCTCTGCACAGAAGCCCCATTGTGGGTCTTTACAAGACGGTCAGTGAGTTCCTGACAGGGAGCCTTTGTGGACACAGCCTTTTCCCAGAGGTCGGGAGTGCGAGCTGTAGGTCTTGAAGATGCATCAAAGGCGACCTTGGCAAAGTTGCCCAGGGTGGCAGTGCAGCCCCTGGCTGCGGTGTAATGGTCATCGATACTGGCCATCATCAGCAGTTTCTTGGGCACAGGGGCTGAGAGGGTGCCAGTGCCCATGTGGGTGGGGATGAGGCACGCCAGCACAGAGCCACAGTGGCTAGTCACCTTGCAAGGGACAGTGCGAGTCTTGCCGATCTTGTACCCTCAGTAGCCTCACACAGAGGGACAACAGAGAGCTTGGCCAGGATGATGGCCCCATGGAATGCAATGGTTACTTCCTTTGAGCACTTAACTCCCGGAGCAACATGTCCGTTGTAGTCCCCAATGGTAACAAATGACTTGAACCAGGTGCTCTGCCCAACACATGTCTGTTTTTGCATGGGCATAATCTTCAAAACCTCATCCTTGAGAAATGCCCCCAAGGAAGTCATTGACCTCAGATTCCTTGATGGTCAGGGAGAAGAGAGAGATCTTCTCCAGGGAGTTGATCTTCATTTCCTTGACCAGGAGGCCCAGCTTTGTGATGGGGACCCATTCCTTGTACTCAGCCTTGTCTCCACAAACTTTGCCCAGCCCCAGTCCTGACCTCAACCTGGGCTACGACCTCACCCACGACCTCAGCCATGACCTCAGCCCTGGATACCGAAGCCAAATCCTCCATGGAATCCACCTGGGCCTCCCATTCCAGAGGCTCTGGGGACCCATGGGCCCTCCCGCAGTGCTGGCATCACTTGCCTTTTGGTATTCTTTGGAAAAGAAGCCAATATAATTTTTAAAGATGTTATTTATTTATTTTAGAGAGAAAGAAAGGAAGGGAGAAAGAGAGGGAGAGAAACATCAATGTGAGAGAGAAACACTGATCAGTTGCCTTTTGTACGTACCCCAACTGGGGACTGAACCCACAACTCAGGCATGTGCCCTGAATGGAATTGAACCAGCAACCTCTCACTTTGGGGGATGATGCCCAACTAACTAAGCCACACTAGTCAGAGCAGAAGCTAATATAAAGGATAAGGAACACAGCTGCCTGGTTTTCTAAGAGAGGCTCATTCAGATTCTTCTGGTAAGAAATAAATCATTATATACTTGTTTAAAAATTACTATTTATATAAAAGAAAATTGGATTTAGGGAAGATGTAGCAATAACTGGCACATGCATTTAAAATTTTTTAACTAAGTTCCACAGAGAATCATTCTCAACCTTTTCTCAAGGGCACTTTTGTTATTGAAAGATTGTCTAAAACTTAATTAACTTATTCAGGTTTTTAACCAAGTTTCTAATTAGCTTTAACAAACTTGAAATGTTATATTTTGAAAGTAACTTTTAAAAGCTTTGTTAAACCACCCTGTCCCATGTGATGCAATTGGTTAGGTATTGGCCCGCAAAGCGACATGTCGCCAGTTTCCCTGGCAAGGCACGTGCCTGGGGTGCTGGTTTGGTCCCTGGTCGGGGCACATGTGAGAGGCAACCCATCGATGGCTCTCTTTCACATGGGTGTTTCTCTCCCTCTCTTCTCCCTCCCTTCCTTCTCTCTAAAAATAAATACATAAAATCTTAAAAAAAAAAAAAAGCTTTGTTAAACCTATACAATTTAATTGAAGAAATACGTTTAACTTTTTATACTGAAGATAGGTGAATAAATATTACTACCTTTGCCAGGAGTTCCTGGCCGCAGGATGGAATTACAGAAGTGTGCGTGCCAAACAGTGTATATACACATACAAACAAAAATGACTAGTATGTGGTCATAAAGCACATAAAAAAGATGAGTAATATATGGTCTTTCAATATAAAAAAGGAAATAATGCATGTCTTGAATGGTTTATGCAGCAGTAAGGTATGTCAAAAAAGATATTAATCACTAAACTGCAAGGGACATTAACAGAGTGGGTAATAGGGATAAAAATATTGAGTTCTGGGAACTAGGAAAAAGGTATTCAGAGGCTTCATGGACTAAGGAGCAGCTGAGCAGGAAGGGGATTGATGAGTGGATTTCAATGGGTGCGTTTCTAAGGAGTCTTGAAAGCTGGGGAGAATCCAAGTTACAGTGCTGAAGACCTTTCAAAACATAATGGTTTATTTTTGGGTAAAAACATGTCTAATGAGAGACTATAAAACAAAGAAATGAAAATCTCATTCAACTAAACCCAGAAAGAATATAGAATTCAATACAGAAGCTGAAGTGGCCTACAAAAATAACAAGAGGATAAATATTTCCTAAACACTAAAGCTTTATATGCTTTTTATTAAGGTTAATTAGCCAAGGGGTTGTCCTGCTATCCACCATCTATCCTGGGAGTCTCTTACAATCAATGCCACACAGAGCAAAAATCTTCCTTAATGGATATTGTCTCTGCCCCAAACTAAAACTAAAATGCAAAACAAACAAAAATCCGAAACAAAACTAAAAGAGACCATCACAGCAAGCTTTAACCTTTCTCCCTGCTTCTCTTTAAATTATCACACTGAGTTCCTCTCTACTTAGAAGGCATCTCTTATCTCCAGGTGCCATCATCCATGGACAGACATACTAAAAATTCTTTAGTATTTAGCCCTGGCTGGTGTAGCTCAGTGGATTGAGCGCGGTCTGGGAACCAAAGGGTCCCGGTTCGATTGCCAGTCATGGCACATGCCTGGGTTGCGGGCCAGGTCCCCGTGAGGGCCATGTGAGAGGCAACCATACATTGTTGTTTCTCTCCCTCTCTGTCTCCCTCCATTCCCCTCTCTCTAAAAATAAATAAAAATAAAATCTTTAAAAAAAAATTCTTTAGTATTTAAGGGTCATTCTTAAATGTCACATCTGCATTATAAATTTCCTGCCTAAGCAGTCGCCTTTCAGAAACTAAAGCAAGCAAAGTTAAATCACTACTCAGGAGCACACAGTGAAAAGGAACAGACCCCACCGAGTGTAAGGAGAAGGGTGCGGAGCTCAGATCCCAGAGCAGCGACCTAGTTTTACTCTTCAAGCCCTTCCCAGCCTAACACGTGCATTTGTGTGAGTGTTTGTCTATCACTATGTTGCAAATTATGAGCCCACGTGCACAGGTTGTATAAATGGCTGGGTATCTCCTTCAGCTTATTTTTAGAATGAGATAACTTGTAAATAAGGACATCATTGTATAAGAATGTTTAGGTACATGTGCGTAAATTTCCCTTTCAAGAGAATGGCATCACCATACCCCAGGTCAGCCTAAAGTAATTCAGCATCCCCCATACAATAATTAACCATTCTTTTCCCAGACTATCTCCTAAATATACCTCAATTTCATAATACCATCTCCTATCCATCTCCACTGCTTCTACTCTAGCCCAGGCTGCTATTATTTCTTCCCAAGGATTCCTGACTCCAACCTCTTCAATCAGCCTGCTCCAACAATCACAAATTTTTCTAAAATCCAATTCAGAGCAGATAACTCCACTGCCTAGAGCTGTAATGTCTACACACTGCCCTGGGGATAATGTCTACGTGGAACCAGAAAAGCTGGCATTAGTGCTGCCTGTCACCTACCAGACCCAATGAGCAGAGACGGATTGAGTCTTTATGGGCACTTTATTCAGATAGTTGGCGACCTGAGAAGATGGTGGGTTTGTACCCTAACAGACTGTCTTCAATTCCATTTTAAACTAACCCTTTTTATAAGAAGAAAAGTGTAGGTAAGGGGTTTGGAATTCAGGGAAAGAGTTAATCAGATAAAAGCTGCAGCATTCTTTCATCCGTGTCCTAGGCAGGGCTGTTTATCTGTGTCCTGAGAGGTGACGGCTGACACAGCACCCTGGAGGACAAGGGCTCAGATACCACCTGGTTGCTTGCAGTCCTCCTGAGGCACAAGGTGGAACTGCTTATGGCCTCCTGGAGCCAAGGTGGGTCACACCTTCAGTTTCTGAAACAATAGCTTTTTACAAACATTGATTACTAAGCTTATTAGCTATCACCTGAAACTAAAATTTTTCCAACATTTGAGTCCCCCATCATATGTTATTCAATCCTGCTTTAGGTGGTACTTCTCCCCCTTACCCTCACCTCTCTCCCCACAAAATGGTGAAGTTCTATAGATTAATTCTGCTCTGTTCTCTAGGCTTGTGGACGATACCTCTGCCAGGGACCTTGGTCTTGGCCTACTTCTTCTCAGGCTCCCGTCTATAGGTCCTTCAGGTTTCAGCATGGACCTCGATCACTCTGGGAAAACCTGCCCCACCCACACACTCCCACCTAACAGCGATTGAAACACATACTCTTACCCACTTGGTTTTGTCAGTTTGGTTGTTAGCCCTTTCCAGGTTGTGTGCTGGAAGAAATGAGTCCTGTAGTACAGGAAGGTCAGATAGAGCCTCAGTTAAGAGGTAGAGAGAGGAGCAACAGTGTTGCCCACCTGTCCTCAAGCTGCATGAATATGTTTTCCTTGTACTTTGGTATCATCCATTGTTGCCTCACATTGAGAATGCCACACGCCTAGTGCCCCATTAGTGTTTGTGCTGCAGGTTAGCCCAGGACTTTCAGAAGCTCGCCTGGAGAAGACAGTTCTGTACTTGGGCCTCAGTTTGCCCACTTGACATGAAGCCCCTTGGATTCAGGACAGAGAGACGGACTATGTCAAGACAGATGGGCTAGGCAATACATATCATTGGGCCTTATTCTCTTTATTTGTAAAATGGAGATAGTAATCCTTAACCAGAAGGCTCAGTGGGTCAAACCTCCATAGCCAGGAGTTCAACTTTTGCCTTCTATCACACAGGAGAAATCAAAACTGTGGGCATAGAAGAGAGAGATCATTCCTCTCCAGGTCCTTCTGGCTCAGGACAGTTATATGACTGTGTTTGATAGTTGCAGGAATCAAGGTCATGGTTAGGAGGTAGAAATAGAACCTGGAAGCTACTGATGTACACTGGTGGTGCTCACTGGCTCTCAACTGGGAAGTTGAGAAGATGAAGCCACTCTGGGGGAGGGTGTCCTGGAGAGGAAGGGGAAGTTGGAGGACCAGTCAAGTTTCAGTTCTACAGCTGCTAATGATTCTTTCGTAATCTTGGTCAGCTTCCTCTCTAGTCCTCATTTTCCCTTTCCAGGTAATACGTGGTGGGAGAGCATGGGGTGGAGGAGAGCGGTCACCGGCAGTTTTCCCTGTGTTAAGAGCATTCCTGAAGCCCTGGCCTGGAGCTCATTTGGTTAGAACATCATCCTGACACACCAAGGTTGTGTGGGTTTGATCTCCCGCCAGAATCAACCAATGAATGCATAAATAAGTGGAACAACAGATCAAAGCTTCTCTCTCAAAATCAATTAAAAATTTAAAAAAGCATTCCTGCAAGAAGATCTGGTTATTTTAGATTCTCATCATACCACCAGAGGTCACAATTAACTATCTCAAGAGCATGTTAGTCAGTTTAGGACAGCCCTGTTACCTTCATAGTTTTATACACATTACTTAAAAAAAAAAAAAAAGAAAAGAAACAATGTCCCAGGTAAAGGCTTTGATTTATTCAGCACCCTCAACACTGAAAGAAAAGGAATGTTAAGCCAATGGTTACCAAAGTTTCTTGCATATTAGAACCCTTAAAAGATGTTGATGCCTGGCCCCTGTTTTTCGACTCTCTAATTTCACTGATAAGGGGTGCAATGTGGGCATCAGTACATTTAAAGGCTCCCCAGTGATTCTAATGTACAGCAACATTTTGGAATTTCAAAGGAATCTGATCTAAACTTTATAGGAGAAAAGCAGGAGTCCTCAGGGAAGCATTTTTAGGAACATGCCTTATGCAGCTCCAACTTGAGATGATAATAGCCCCTATGTGCCATTGAGTATTCCCAGGAACAAGAGCCTCACTGGAGTGACCAGGGAATTGAATTGAAAAATGTAACAGTAGCTTTTACTTATTAAGCTCTTATAATGTGCCAGGCAAGTCTTACCCTTAATAGGTTTCAGCTCATTTAATCTTTAAAATAAGAGGTTAGATGCTATCATTATTTCCACTTTACAGCGAGGAAACTGAGATACAGAATGGTTAAATAATTTGCTTACCATCACACAACACGCCTAGTAAATTGCAGAGCCAAGGTTCAAATCCAGGTGGTTTGTCTCCAAGAGCACAAACTCTTAGTCAAGCTATTCTACTTCCTAATCCCAAAACAGTGAAATCACCCCTTTTTTCCCCTTTTGAACTATGTTCCCTCCATCAGTGTTCAGATCTATTCTCATCCCTCCTTCATTCTCTAATTTCATCTCCAAGGCCTACATTGCTGACCATCATTCATCCTTAAGTTACTCAGATTTTTAGCACCACATAACACTGAGTGTTCTGGGAAGATACGGGGATATAACATTTATTTTCTCACTACGTGTCAGGGCCTTCACCGAAAGTTATGTGTATTATTTCACATGAGGCTCATAATAACAGTATTGCAAGTGAATAAGTAGCTTGGAGAGGTAAAGTAACTTGTTCAGCTGATGTGGTTTGGTGTCAGGCTCTTAGACCAGACTTTACTCAGGGCGTTTCCATCTACCTTACTGTAACCAAAAGCAGGTCCAGCTGCCTGCTGCTATGAAATCCAATACTCAAGAGATAGGTGCTGATGTAAAGGAAAGTGGTTTATTTGCAGATGCCTGTCATCTGGAAGATGGGGAACTCAAGATACAAAGCCCACCTCCACATCTCAGTGGAGGCAGAGGTTTTTTATAAGGAGGGAGAGGGGAACAGAACAAAGAGATCAAAGAAGAGTGTTGCAAAGTTCTCTACATGCAGATGAGCACAGTCCAATCAGATAAGGCAAGTGATGGTCTGGTGTTAATCATCCTGGTTTAGTCATCCTGGCTTCATGTCAACCTGGCTCCACGGTTGAAGGTCAGCAAATCCCCCGAAGCTGGGATGCTTGAAGGTCAGGATCTGTATCTTGAAATTAATTCCTAGGAACAAACATGCTGTTCATCTACAAGTGACATATCAGTCACAGCCAGCACTACAGAAACAAAGTCAAAAGAATGGAGGAGTGGGACATGATTTCCCACTGTACAATTTTCCACTGCTACATTACCAAGGTCTCAGTAAGTATTTATCAAAAAGTGAAAGAAAAAGAAAAGAAAGGAAAAGAAAGGAAAAAGAGAAAGGAAGAAAGAAAGAAGGAAAAAGGAAAGAAAAGAAAGGAGAGGTTTCTTCTGTTAATGTGATTATTATCATTAATATTATAGAACAGTTTCAAATTCCCTTAGCCTGAGGCTGAACTGAGTGAAGAGGTTGTTTTCCTAACATCATACAGCCAGATGGGATTTTGAAGCAGCTTATTTTGGATTTCCCTTGACCTTGAGCTGGTCTCTTTTTCTGTAGGTATGTATCTCCTTCACCAACTAAGGAGCAAGCTCTATGTTTGCCATTCTCCCCCTTCAGTGTGGTAGCATCAAAGAATCATCGTACTTTTAGAGACAGATGACACCTTGAAGATCATCTTGCTCATTCCCCTCGGTCTGCAGAGGTGGAAACTCAGGTCTAGGGAGTTTGAATGTTGGCACCGAGATCACAGTTAGCTGTGAAGCTGTGATTAGAATGCAGTTCTTTTCGACTATCAGCTCAATACTCTTGGCACTCTTCCAAAGTCAATAAATGCTGATTTGTGCATTGATTTATTCTAATGTCAAAATGACTTATATTGTGGATGGTATATTATACAAAAAGAAGCTTAAAACTATTTCATGAGTTAGTTACCACTGTAAATAATTTGGGGCCTTAATAAGATCTCAGATTCATCCAGCCAAATAGTTTAGTGAATGATTCTCAGAGTTTGGTCAGGAGATCAGTTAACATCACCTGGGTGTTTGTTAGAAATGCAATTTCTCTGACTCCACCATAGACTTATGGAATCAGAAATGTTGGTGGGCAGGAACAGCAAAATGTATTTTAACAAGCTCTTCAGGAGATTCTGATACTCAGGTTTGTGAACCATTGGTTTAGTGTGAGATGCCTATTTGTTTGGTTTAAGAAATATATAACTATAATGAAAAGCCTCATTTGAAAGATTTCGCAAAAGGGGAGTATTTTAAATCAGGCAGCTTATTTATATATTATCTTGAGTAAGACTTATCGAGGCCCAGAAACAAGGAAATGGTCACTTAATGTATTTTGTGAAGCCAGGTTTTACCTCGTAATTTTTCTCAAGGATAAATCCTTTCTTAAAATACTTAGGATTAGACTGGCATGACAAACACAATACAAAGCCAGTAATTGCAAGTATGTATTTTTTTTTCTTGGAATAACCTGAAAGACGAGAATTAGATTCTATGGTCCTGCTGTGTTATCCTTTCCCTGAGGACAATCAGTACCTAATTCACTGGCTCCTGCTACCTAAATTGGGGGGAGGGGTCATGGGTCACAGAACATTTGCAGAAATAACAGTTAATAATATATCAGAATGTAAAAGAGAATGCATCAGCCACCCACCATGTGCCAAGCAATGTGCTAAATGCTTTAAAGACATTATCTCATTTAATCCTCTTGACAACACTCTGAGGTAAGAAAAAAGGAATGAGGCTGTGAGAGATTACATATGTGACTATATGACTATAAATGTTCCATTCAACAAGGCCCAAGATCATTCATTCAACAAATATTTGTCAAGCACTTAGTATGTGTTAGACAGTGTTCTAGGTACTGAGGATATAATTGTGACAAAGACAAGGTCTCTACTCTCAATTTGCTTCTTATCTACTATAGGAGAAAAACTACAAAGCAAAGAAATACATTATATCATGTCAGATAATGATAAAAATGAAATAAGAAATATAAAAATTAGGTAGGTGAGGTGATAGAAAATACCAGGGGAGCATGTTACATGGAATGTCAGAGAAGGAATATGAGAAAAGAAAAAAGTGGGGGTAGTAAGTCATAAGAAGATCTGGGAACAAGTTCTATGCACAGGAAACAGCAAGTGCTAAGTTTGTAAGGAGAGATGAGCAGTTAGCGGACTTCTGTGTATAGGGTGCAATGAAAAAGCTGATAGAAATAAGTTTGAAGGAGATAATGAAGTTGGCCAGAAAGTGTAGGGCCTTGCTGGCCACGCTAAGAAATTTGAATTTTAATCTGATTATCATGGGAAGCCGTTGGAATATTTTCAGTAGGAAAGTGACATTAGCTCTTTCTTCCTCTTATTTTTAACAAATACTTACGAAGTAACTGCTATATCATTAAGATTCATACCGTGAGCTTTACTTTGCCTTTAAGTGGCAATATGATTCAGGATAGGTCTTTTAACCATTATACTATGTCTTGTGGTCTTAAAAAATTACACAAAGTATACAAATAAGTTATGACATATGTATACACCCATACACCCATTACCAAGATCAAGATAATGAACATATCCATCGCTCCCCAAAATCTACTTAGGCTCCTTCGTAATCTCTCCCACACACCCCTGCCCTGAACTCAGAGCTAGGCAAGCACTGTTGTCTGTTTATACAGGTTGGTTTGTATTTCCCAGAGTTTTACATAAATAGAATCATTTGCATAAATGATAGCATGTATTATTTTTGTCTGGCTTCTTTCACTCAGTATAATTATTTTTAGATCTATCCATGTTGTTGCATGTACCAATAGTCTGTCCATTTTTATTGCTGAGTAGTATTTCACTGTATGGCTAAAACAAAATTTGTTTATCCGTTTATCTGTAGATGGATATTTGAGTTGTTTCCAGTTTTTAACTATTACACATAAAGCTGCTATGAAAATGTGGGTACAGTCTTTTAAAGGATATATGCCTTCCATTCTCATGGGTAAACACCTAGAAGTGGAATCGTTGGATCATCTGGTAGATATATAATCAACTTCCTAAGAGAGCGCCAGGCTGTTTCAAAAGTTTTAGTACCATTTGACATCCACACTAGTTGTTCCATATCCTCACCAGCACTTGTGATGGTCAATATATTTCATATTAATCATTATAATAAATGTGTAGTGGTTTTTGATGTTGGTTTTTACTGGCATTTCCCTAATGACTAATGATGCCAGGCACATCTTGGAAACCTAATGCCAAATATGATGGTGTTAGATAGTGGGCCTTTGGGGGGTGATTAGGACATAAGGGTGGAGCCCTCATGAATGGCATTAGTGATTTTATAAAGGAGACCCTACAGAGCCCCCTAGCTCTTTCCAGCAAGTGAGGACACAGCAAGAAGCCAGCAGTCTGCAGTCCTGAAAAGAGCCCCCACCCAACTATGCTGGCAACTTGATCTGGGACTTCCCAGCCTCCGGAACTGTGAGAAACAAACTTCTGTTGTTCATAAGATGTCCAGTCTGTGGTATCCTGTTATAGCAGCCCAAATGGATTAAGACAGTGGCCATCTGCAAGCCAGTGGGAAAAGACAGGAGAAATTAGACCTGTGGACACCTTGATTGATCTCGGACTTTTTGTTTCCAAAACTATGAAAAATAAATTTTTGTAGTTTAAGCCACCCAGTCTGTGGTATTTTGTTATGGCTGCTATAACAGACTAACACAGCCTTCTCTAAGGAAATGACAGTGTGCCACCAACTGCTGCCCCTGCAAGTTGGCATTCCTGCTCACAGTTCCTGACGAACATGGAAAGTACGAGTCTCACTCACCTCCCCTTGGCTGGCCTGTCTATTTCCTAAGAATCGTAGATGAGCCAACCGTAGGGATTCTTACAGTAAGGGAAAGGTGGCTATCTCTAAAAGGGATTGATGTTCCTGGCTTTGAGCAAATCTTAATCTCTTTCTTCAAAATAAACATATTTTTATGCAGGTGAAATTGCCATGAAATTGTACTTTTAGATTTGAAATTTTAGTTTAGTACTGAAATTGTGATTTTCAGCCTTGAAGGAGAAAATTAATAAAAAAGGATAACATGGTAGATATTTGTGGAGGAAAAGGGGTGTTCGTGAGTATGATATCTAAAACAAATTAGTGATGGGCTGTTAAGCTGGTGGTTTTCTGCAGCAGTCTTGTAAGATTTTCAGCCCTCTGCTGGCTGTCTGGAGCAACCAACCTGCTTGTCCACATCTCTGCCTCACTGACTTACACGAACCTGTTGTCTCCCAGAGTCCCTGTTGGCTGGGTGAAGAAAAGAAGGGGTACTTTACTCATCTGAAGGGCATAGGAAATAGAGGCAGAGTTTAACTTTGATGCGATTGCACCTGCTTTGTAAATTCTTGGAAGAAAGTGCTCATGAGGGTGGTTGAACTAAAACTGACTGAAGGAAATTTTGTTTTTCAGTTGCGTCCCTGTGTGCAAAAAGCAACATCCCTCAATCTATACTTATGTACATATTTTCTGTATGAAGTGGAAAGAGTAGCAGCCATAATACCTGCTTCATTTAAATCTGTAAAAATAAATAAATAAATAAATAAATAAATAAATAAATAAATAATAAAAGATTGGGAATGCAACCACGAACTCCCAAGTTTATGATGTGAGGAATAGATACAAATTACAGATTAGAGGAGAGTTTTAGGATTTCTCTGAGGGCTCACACTGTTTTGTTAAATACCTGGAGTTCACTAGATGATGTCCACGGATTCTTTCATTCAGCAAAATTTTTGGCAAGCGCGTTCTAGACATCGCTGTTTCCAACTATACCATTCTAGAATTTAAAGTATTTCTGAACAAATCTTCCGTGCGTTTAGTACTGAGTCGAACTTTTTGCAGTCAATTTTTTCAGCCCTATCCTCCAGAGGCTCATAGCTATGGGGAAAACATGAGCGACGCCCCTGAACTAAGTATGAAATGGTACATGAGAGCTGATGATTAAATGTTAAAACATATTCCAGGGCCTAAACATCTCTCCTGGCCCAAGGTGGTAACTTTTCTCTTGGTGAAAAGATTAAGGGAAGGACACGGCAGTGCCTCCGCCAGCCAACCGCTGAGCGCGTCGTGGTGGTCAGGACTGGGCTGCTGGGTGCAAGGCACTGGTACCCTCTGCGGGACCGCCGCGGGCTAGGGCGAAGCAGCGCGGGGCCTCGGGGGGGCGGGTGTGACCGCTCTGCCAGCTCCAGCCTCGCACTGCTGCGGTCTCTTTAAGAAGAGGAGCTGCGGGCTTGCCCGGCTGGCGTTCACGTGACTCGGCTGGGCACTCTAGTTTGCGGAAGTAGTCCAGCCTCCGCAGCCGGGCGCGGGCTGCCCGGGGGCCCGGTCTGCCCAGCAGCCGGTGGCCGGGATGGTGCACTTATACAACCTGCACCCATTCGGGTCTCAGCAGGTGGTGCCCTGCAAGTTAGAGCCCGAGCGGTTCTGCGGTGGGGGCACTGACGCGCTGTTCGTGGCCGCAGGCTGCAAGGTGGAGGCGTTCGCGGTGGCCGGCCACGAGCTCTGCCAGCCGCGGTGCGCCTTCTCCACGCTGGGTCGGGTGCTGCACCTGGCCTACAGCGCGGCTGGTGAGTACCGACGGGGCCCCTGCTTGGGGCTTCCTTCCTAGCGGACCGAGCGTCCCCGACCGCAGCTCTGGGAGGGAAAGGGTCTTCGGCTTCCGGAAACTTGCCGGACGGTCTTGCTCGGTGGGGTTGATTACTCAAAATGCGCTGAGGTGCGCGGTTGTCATAGCAACTGCTGGTGCGCGCCTGCTTCTAGTGGGTGTGGACGCTGAAAGCCGCTCCCCTCCGGTCCTAGCCAGAAAGGCCTGTGGTTGGGTGGCTGGTTCCCCCCAGACACTTAGAAAAAAATACAAGAAAACAGACAAACAAAAACGTTTTAGTTTAGAAAATTTCAAACACATTTATAGGTAAGGAGAATAGTGTCTTGAACCCCAGGTACTCTCAGCCTCAACCATTAGGCCAACGCCTGGCCAGCCTTCCTGGCCACCAGAAAAGTGAAGTGTACCAAGGAGGCACCGTGTGGATGTGTGTATCTCACATTTAATGATAGGCACTTACTCAGATTTGAAAAGGAGTCGCTTTAGAATTATTTTTAGTTTAATCCCTCATTTTCAAGAGAGGTGGAAAGGTGTAAATTGAAGTGTTTACAGCGCAACCACCCCAAGGGTTCCCGGAGGCTGAAGCACTTAATGAAGAGCAGAGCATGAATCTGGAGGATTGACCATCTTCCTCTAGTCTCTTTGCTCTCTGTGGCTATTTGGGTGTGAGTTCATAGAAACTTTTGGTTCTCAGTTTCTGTTAAAAAAAATAAATGAGTTGAATCACTAGATCAGTGATTTCCAGACACTGAGATTTTGTGGATTAGAAAAAACTGTGGGCTGCTATGCAGAGTATCTGTTTATTTTGTCAAAGATATGTTTAAAAAAATGAATAGCCCGTCTATTTACTGTCACTATTATTTATAAAAAGAAAAACACATAGCCCCAAATGTTGTATGTCTTTCTTTTATGACCAACTTAGTACATTTATTGAAACCACAGAAGTTGGCGTTTGTGCTGCCTGCCCCTACCAGAACCAGTTAAGTAGAGACTTAAAAGGATTGAATCCATCTTGATCTCCTGGGTGCGGAAAGGTTGAATTGCTTTCGGGATTCTTGGAGTCGGTAGGTTGGGGCATGCCTTTCAGTTCCTGGAACAACAGCTTTCTACTGCATTAATCACTAAGCCTATTAACTATAACTAAAGCTAAATTTTTCAAACTCTTGAGTTCCCCTGTCATTATTAAGTTTTTCTTTTTGACTAGTGAAGCCATCCACGGGGGCCTGCACTGGTCCACGGACTAATTTAAAAACCATTTATTAGACCTGTAAGTTCTCTTTAAGCAGAAGATTCTGATTTTGATGTTTCTTATGAAATCTTTTTCAATAATTTCACACTATTGGTAGTTTCCCCCATCTCACCTCCCTTGTAGGCACATGAATTCTCACCTTTAAGAGCTCTACTGCGTGGCAAACTCACCAGTTTCAACTTTAGTGTGGGTATGTGGGAGAGCCAGAACAGAAATACCCTGTTTACATTATTTGCCCCATTTTTCCAAATGGACATTTATTCCAGAATGGAAAGTGGCAGGCATTATGTAAACTTTAATCTTTCTTGTCTGTTAGTAGTGGAGATTCTGGGGATCCCTGGATAACACTGCTGGTGCATAAGAATTAGCTGGGGGACTTTTAAAAAATACTGATGCCTTCACCACAGCTTAGAGAACCAGTGTCAGTTTCCTGTGGTGTGGCCTAGCATTGGGGAGAGTCTAATATTAAGCCAGGATTAAGAACTATTGACCTAGAGCCATACTGGCTGCTGTAGGCAGGGAGTAGATTGGTGACTTCACTAATGAGGCCTTGAAAAACAAAGAAGTTTTTATAATCTTTGTTTTAAGAGTTGCTCTCTTAAAATCCAGGAGTCATGTGGAATGCATTAGCATGGGTTATATAGCTCTAGGGTAACTCTCAGTCCTTGGCCTGAGCTTCAACCCCTGGGTACAGCTTCTGTTAGTCTACGCATAGTTAATTTCTAGCTGTCCACTCTCTGCATATCTTCCATGTCTCAGCTTTTTCTCTTTGGTGTGCTTTCTTCCCACTTACAGTAACTTGGATGTGAGGATTTGTGCTCTAGACATGCAGTGTCTTCCTCTGCAGCAAATCTCCCCCATGAAAAACAACAAATCACCCTGGTCTGGTAGCTCAGTTGGTTAGAATATTGTCCTGATGCACCAAGGTTGTAGGTTCGATCCCTGGTCAGGGCACATACAGGAATCAACCATTGAATGGATAAATAAGTGGAGCAACAACCCGACGTTTCTCTCTCTTTCTCTCTCAAATAAATAAATAAATAAATAAATTTTAAAAAAGAACAGATCTTATAACATCCATTTATACAAGGTAGGGCAAAGTAGCTTTACAGTTCATATGGAAAATAATACAGTAATAAATAATATTACGAGAATAAACTGTGTTTCAGTTCTGATAACTGTAAACCTACTTTTGCTACACCCTGTAGTTACTATAAATACTTTGCAGGCCTCTTACCCAAGCAGTGAACATTTTTAGTTTTTTATCTCTAATAGGGTGCTATTCTCCTTTCATGAAATTGGGGGTTTTGGGAAGAGAGTAGGTAGAAATTTTGAAGGACCACTGTACCCTAACATCATCATCAGTAATGAAAACTTAATTTAGGCTTTGTGTGTGAAGGGAGGAAGAGGAGATGTGAGAACTCATTGCTCTGGAGGGAAAAAGGCCTCGTGTCTAGGGTGTAGTGATGTGTGGGAAGCTGGGCGCTTGTTTGTAGGGTATTTGGAAGTGGTGGGGCAGGTAGGATGACCACATGGCCCTCATCACCTGTTCTTTAGCACAGGTGTAGTAAACCAGCTCTAGTCTGTTACCTCCCCCCATGTCCTACCCTCCCTCAATTTAAGCCATAAAACACATTTTTGATACTTCATATATTCTTTCTTCTGGTGTCAGTTTTGTCATTGGAGTACAGTGCTTTCCCAAATCTGGTATTGGTGTTAACCAGGTTTATGATGTTGTTCTATAAAAGGAAAAAATTGCTTATTTTTAAAAATCAGTATCTCTCGGCTTAGGAATAGATTCGAGAATGACTTTCTCATTTACAAGTAAAATAAAGCTCTGGGCACATATTGCTTTAAAAAATTTAGTTCCTTTCTCTTATAAAAGGCTATAATCTCCACAGAATCTTCTATACTTATAACTCCCTTCTAACATTTTTGCAGACAGCATTATTGAAGAAAGAACATTGGCTTCTGAGCTAACCAAATTCAAGTTTAAGTTCCAGCTCTACTTGTTGGCTGTGTTGCCTTAGGCAATGTACTTGGTTTGTCTGAGTTTTAGATTCCTGAGCTATAAAAGAAGGAGATATCTAAAGATCTGTTGTGAGGATTAACTGAGAAAACTCTAAAGCTCTGATGTAGGGCTTATTAGTTAGACATGCTTAGCAAATTCTGGGTCATCATTTATAAAACAAATTAATTTGAAAACATGTAAGACAGCATGTGCACTGTTTACAGTTTGCAGATTATGTATATACAGTTGATGTATAGATTATTAATGAAATAGACATATATTTTTAGATGTATGAATAAAACACTTATTATAACAAAATATACTCTTAGTTTTTTTTTAAACTTTTTAAAAGATATCATTTATTTTCAGAGAGAGCAGAAGGGAGGGAGAAAGAGAGGAAGAGGAACATCAGTTGGTTGCCTCTGACATGCTCCCAACTGGGGAACTGGCCAGCAACCCAGGCATGTGCCCTGACAGGAAATTGAACCAGTGACTTTTCTTTAGTTTGCAGGCTGGTGCTCAATCTGCTGAGCCACGCCAGACAGGGCAAAGAATACTCTTAGTTTTAAAATTCATTTACTAATTTGAGTGTAACACCAGACAACAAAAGAAAAAATAGGCAAATTGGACTTCATCAAAATTAAGAACTGCTGTGTATCAAAAGATACTATCAAAGAATTGAAAAAACAGTCCCCAGAATGAGAGAGAATATTTGCATGGCATGCATCTGATAAGACATTAAAATCCAGAATATGTAATAACTGCTATAACCGAACAACAAAATAGCAAACCAATTCAAACATGGGCAAAGGACTTGATAGGCATTTCTCCAAATGATTAACAAGCATGTGAAAACATGCTCAACATCACTAATCATTAAAGAAATACAAGTCAAAACCACAGGGAGATACTACTTCACAACCATTAGGATGGCTATTATTTAAGAAAGTAGAGAATAACTGTTGAGGATGTGGAGATTTTGGAACCCTTGTGCATTTCTGGTGGGAATGTAAAATGCTAGAGAGCTGCTGTAGAAAATAATATGGTGGTTCCTCAAAAAATTAAACATAATAATCATGTGATCCAGCAATTTCACTTCTGGGTATAGACACAAAATAATTGAAATCAGGGACTTTTGCAGATATTTGTGCGTCAATGTTCATAGAAGCAGTTTTCACAAGCGCCAAGAGGTGGAAGCAAACCTGAATGTCCATCAACAGGTAAAAGGACAGACAAAAATGTGGATATGCATATGTCACCTTTATGTTTATTACGCGTTGTTCGTAATGGCCAAGACGTGGAAACGGCTTATGTGTCCACGGACAGACACACAGAATGTGGCATATACATACAGTAGAATATTATTCAGCATTAAAAAGGAAGAAAATCTGACACGCTGCAATACAAATGAACCTATAGGACATTATGTTAAGTGTAGTAAGCCAGACACAGAAGAATGAATATTGTATGATTCAGTTAATATGATGTACCTAGGGTAGTCAAATTCATAGAGATAGAAAGTAGAATGGTAGTTGCCAGGTTTAGGGTTGGGTAGGGGGAACGGAAGGGGAGTTATTGTTTAACACCGAATTTGGGGGGAAAATGGAAAAGCTCTGGATGGGGTTGGTGGTGATGGCCGTACAACAATATGATATACTTAGTGCCGTTGTATTAATTGTACACTTAAAAATGGTGTACAGTGTTATGTTACATGTATTGTACCACAATACACTTTTAAAAAAGTGTGTTTAATGTGGGAATTCTAGGAAGATGAAGGCCACAGGCATCTTTTTATAATATAAATATATAACTATGTTTATTTTGAATATTAAATAGTTTTTAAATTATAAGCACTTAATTGCAGTCACACTTTGCATCTGTATATAGTAAAAATCTTAAAATTTAAAGATGTACACAATTTAAACTGAAAGTTTATTAATTGTTATATTGCCGTTTGTCTCCTTATGGCTGTGTTACAGCACAATAGGTAAACCTCACAGGTATGACTGCCCCTTGGGCCCTCATCTGCAGATGGAATTAAACAGTGGATAGGCACCTAGTTCCATTACTGAGACCTAATGAGGCCTGTGTGAACTTGAACTGCAACATATTCAAACCATTCAAATAAACAGGTTGTTGGTAATTCAGTACTGTCAATACAACCTTAAGAATTTAGTTATATAAAGATAATTTTCTTTTTTTAGTAGTCAAAATTTGAACCAACTCCATCACAACCTAGAAATACTGTTTTTCAGATTTAGATCTGAAGAAATTCTGTACAGCCATTCTTATGTTAAGGCTACTTCTCATAAGGCTAATTAATATCCTGAAGCCCAACATTTGGAGCTTGACCTGGGGTTCACTTCTGGAATTTTGAGATGACCAACTTTGAGTAAAGCCAGGAGCCTCCCTCATACCTGGGCCCAGTGGGCAAACATGCAACAGGGCGTTAACCCTACAAACACCCTACGGAAAATATTACTAAAACGAAGAGGTTTTGAAAGGCATTTTATGGCAGCCAGACAGACTTTTCTTAGTTAAACCTGTTTTTATATAAGCAATCACCTCAGGCATCTTTTACCCCTAACTCTCCAAACTGCTACTCTGGAATAGAGTGAGCAAACATATTGTACCTGCAGAAGATATTTAGGCATCCTACCGAGATCTGCAGTTAGAGAACAGGTAGGTTGAGCCTCCACCTGTGGCCAAAGGAACCGGCATCAGGAGAAAGTTTGCCTCTCTTGACCAACAGGTCATTTTGGAAGAGGAGGGAGCTTGGCCAACCTCATGAGCCTGCAGAAAGGGTCTGCAGCTGCTTGCTTCTGCAGGCGCATACAGGAAGTCAGGAAGCCACTAGCAGCCTTTCAGTTTTAGTTCATTGGAAAAGGGCTTCATTACCCAATGTTAGCTTATAGTAAGTTCTGCATTTTAAAGAACCCAGACTTATCCTCCTCACCCACAAAGTTCTGAAGATTAAAAATTTAACTAAAACATTAATAAAATAGAATATGCAAGAGCATGTTTGTATAACATGGAAGACATAGGAGACTAGTAAAGCAAGTTAGGAAACTCAGAAGTCAAGAAGGAAAAGATATATATGACTATGTAAAAATTGTATGGTAAAAGATGTTATAAGTAAATAGAAGAATCAAATAATAGACTTTCAACAACAATTTGCTATTTGTGGCCAAGAAAGGATTGTCACCTTTACCCAGAGAGCTGCTATTCCTTAATAAGAAAAATCAAACAACCCAATAAAAAAGTGGATAACTTGCAGAAAACAAATTATACATGGCTGATAAACAAGGGAAAAGATGGCCAACTTTATGAGAGGTCTGGAAAATATAAATTATAATAACCATGAGAGTCCATGTTTTCCTCATTACATCGAGTCAGTACTAGTGAGGATGTGGGGCAGGAGGCATGTCAAACAGTGCTGTTGGCAATATGATTTTCTGTTATGTAATTGTGGTAATAATCTGGCAATATTTATTAAAATTTAAAATGCACTTGCCCTTTGGCCAAACATTCTTACTTTTCTTAATTGCAATTAAACCCCAGTAAATAAATAGGTAGGTATAGGCCTATTACTGCAGTGTGAAGTACAGTGTAGTGGTAACAAAAACTTGGAATATTTGAATGTTTATTAATAGGGGAATTGTTGAATAAATTTTGGCACGTGTATATATGTAGGGTATTATGCAAAAATTGGAAAGAATGTTGGATTTCCACATATGGACCTAGAGAGAAAGATTTGTTGGTAATTTTTTAAAGTTGCAGGGTGTTAGATATATTTAGTGTGATTCCATTCTGCATATAAAAAGAAAGAGGCAAACAGCACTCCGTGAGCTATGTTTATATGAGAAAACGGTGCAGAAGGGCACGTGCCAGGCTGTGTGGTTAACTTTCGCTTCTCACAAATTGGACTGCAGGGGGAAAAACATTATACTTTTCATTTCATGTCTCTTTACCGCTTCAACTTCTTCCAACAAATAGGAATTACAAATTTACTTTGTAATTAAAATAATCGAATAAAATCAACAATTAAGGGGAAATTAGCTTAGATTTAACTTTTATTTAACATGTACAACTTTATCTTATTTCTAAGAGTTGACATGAAGATATGACTTTTGTGGGTAGGGGAGGGGTTGTGCTATAAGTTCTGCTAACTGTAGAGTCCTTTAAAGCTAATTTTACAGTAACATCACACTGATACTACCGAGCTCATCATGTCAGGAGAGTTTTGTTCGAGCTGTAGCTTCAGAGCTACAGTAAACACTTGGAGCTAATATAAGGAGTAAAATGTTACATTTCTATGTAAACTACATGAATAATTAATGAATAGCTTAAGACATTAAAATGGAGAGAGATTGTATTTCAAGAACCTAAATGTCTAATGTCATTTGTTTAAAATGTCAGTTAAAAATATACCTAAAGTTCTGTTGTTTTGGGTTTTGTTCTAGTGAATCTTTAATTCAACCATTCACATTAGAATTCATTAATAATTTCTTTTCATGATGCAAGGTGTAAGTGGTTGTTTCTAATTACAAATTCTAAGTATAATCTTATTTCCTCCTCAGGAGACTATTTGGTAGCAATTGAAGAGAAAAACAAAGCTACATTTCTGCGTGCTTATGTGAACTGGAGAAGTAAAAGGACTGAAAACGCTCGAGTGTGTATCCGAATGGTTGGACATAACGTGGAGCCACCCTTCCGAGAAACCTTCAGGGACCAGATGTCTATTGTCGAAATGCCGCTTTCTGAGGCCCCCTTGTGCATTTCCTGTTGTCCTGTGAGAGGAGACCTTCTTGTTGGCTGCACAAATAAGTTAGTCTTATTTAGTTTGAAGCATCAGGTGATTAATGAAGAATTCTCAATATTGGATTTTGAACGTTCTTTAATTATACACATACATAATATCACTCCTGTTGAAATTTCTTTCTGTGTTGGATATGTGGCTGTCATGTCAGACTTAGAAGTCTTAATCCTAAAACTGGAGTCAAACCCTAAAAATGGAGAGAGTGTTCACTACCATCCACGTAATGCCAACAGTCCAGTGAAACAGGCTGAAGGTAAATGATGACTTGACTTTCTTGTTTTAGGTATAGAGAAAACCTTCACTTCTGACAATCTCTGAAGCACTTTAATATGTATATTTCCAAGTTGCATTATATATAGATGTAGTTATTCCAAAAACATGAGATTTGGGTTTGTGATCTGGCTGCCTATGTTTTACTCTGTAGTATGCAAATGCACTTCAGTAATATTTGTCAATAGAAATAATGGATCAACAGCTCAATGAGGAGTTTCTAGTCCCAGTCTTCATATTTACTTGTTGAATGACCTGGGGTTCATGATACCATCTTTGAATTTCAATTTCCTCATGTAAAAAATGGGGATGATTAATGAATCCTCTTGTGCATGATCAGTTGTTGTGAGGAATAAATGAGCAAGTACTAAGACGTCAAAATCATAGTGCCTTGCTAATACATGAGATGTGTGTGTGTGTGTGTATAAATAAGTAAAATTACTCTACATCTATTTAATTGGTGGAGGATGTTATGAAATCTAATTTTCATTCAAGTAGTATTTGGAGTAAACTCTTAACTATTATTTTTTTAAGGCATCAGTAATGAAACTTTGCAGCTTGAGTCAGATGATTTTGTTATCTGCCAAAAGCCCATGGAACTTCTTGGTGAAAAAAGTGAACAGTCTGGAGTATCTGTTACACTGGAGTCAACGGGATTAGATGATGAAAAAATGAAATATTTCCATGTTCAGTATCTGCTCTATAGGTATTAGAAAGCTTTTCATTCACCAGCATTTAATTTATATTTACCTGCTTCAAGTACATGGAAATTAGATCTCTCTCTCTCTGTCTTTTTAAATGCACAGACGTTTTGCTCCTGACATTTCGTCCTATGCCCTGTCTGATGACATTAAGTTGCATTCCCTTCAGCTGCTTCCTATTTACCAAACAGGTAAGTACGACCATGATACACTTTAGTGAGGTGAAAAGGCTCCAGCTGGAAGGCTAGACTGCCATGGGTACTAGGTTAGGTTCTTCTACTGAGTCTCCCTGTAGCCTTGAACAAGTTCCTTAGCAAATCCCTGAGAGCAGTAGAAAGGGAAGTTGTGTCTGCTAGGAGAAGCCCTGAAGAGGTCGTGACAGACAAAAGCCATTTCTCTTTTTGAAAAACAATCACTTGACCCAAAAAAGGAAATCAGAGTCCTGCTATAGCTGAGGTTTATGTGGGTTCTAGCTGGGTATTTGGCAAACTTTTTATGGTGGCCTTGTGAGCAAGGTGGGAAATGGTAGACTGACGGGAAATTTATTTAGAGCAGTGTTTTTCAGCCTGGCTGCACATTGAATTTACTTGGATGCTTTTAAAAATAGTGATGCCCAGGCTCTATGTGCTAGAGATTCTGACTTGATTGGTCAGTTATGGAGCCCAGGCATCAGTATTTGAAAAGCTCTCCAGGAACCTAATGGGCAGCCAAAATTAAGAATCAGCATTGGGTACTATACTTAGTCCTGGCCTGTTTAACATCTTTAAATAGAGGAAGATACAAATATTATTTTGATCAAATGCATTTATAATCTTCATTTACTTTTTTGCTCGTTTCAGTAAGATTTATTGAACACTTACTCTGTTGGGTATGATGCTAAATGCTAGGGGACCAAAAGCAAAAGTAGGCCAAGTACTTGCACTCATGGACTTACAGTTTCATGGGGAAGGTAGATGATTATTAATTGAATAATCACAGAATAAAGGAGGATATAGTTACACACTGAGCCTATAACAAAAGATCCTGACCTGGTGGTTGGGTAAGGCTCCTTGAGAAAGAGGATCTGAAGAGTGAAATGGCGCTAGTTCAGGGGTGAATTTGGGGCAGAAGCAGCAGCAAAGGCATGTGGTGGAGGGTGAAACTTATTTGAAAAACTGAGAGAAGAAAGACTGGGAGAGTTGAGCAAGGGAGAGGGGGTTGGGAGAAAATGTTGGGGACCAGAAAGGGTCCATAGTCATGTTAGACAGTCAACTCTTTATCCAGTAGCTTCCTGTAGCACTTGGGATAAAATCCCAAATTATTTCCATGGCCTACATAGCCCTAATTCTGAGCTTATTTTGTTCCACTCATCCTGCTTGGTATTCTTGATCCATATGGCCTTTTTCTCTTCCTTAGATATGCCAAGTGTACTCTTTAAATTTTTTTTTTAATTTATTGATTTTAGAGAGAGGAAAGGAGAGAGAGAGAGAAACATGGGTTTGTTGTTCCTCTTAATTATTCATTCATTGGTTGACTCTTATATGTGCCCTGACTAGGGATCGAACCCATAACCTTGGCATATTGGTTGTGGTCTCGATCTAACTAATATTTGGAGATTGAGCTACCTGGCCAGGGCCAAGTGCATTCTTGTGTAAGACCTGTTACTTACTCTTCAAGTGCTGGGAATGTATTTTCCTCAGATCTTGTGTGACTGGTGTCTTTGAGTCATTCAACTCACAGCTTAGATACTACCTCACCACAGAGGACCTCTGTGACATCTCAATTTAAAATATTCCCTCTCTACATACTACACAGTTTGTTTATTCTCCACTCCAGTCCTCGTTATTAGAATGAATGCAGTTACCTTGTCTTGTGCACTGTTGTAGCCCCAGAACCAAGAAGAGTGGCATGTATTAGGTATCCAATGAATGTTTTCTTAATAGGCAAATGGAACAGTAGTGCATATTTGAACTGGGCCCTAAGGGACGAGTAGAGCTTTCAGAAGATGGAGAGTTTAGTGAGATTATTACCTGAGAGGAACCAACGTGTGCAAGGTATAAAAGCATCGTGTGTTTGGAGATTAGCAGGCACTTCTGTCTGACTAGAGCACAGATGTGTGTAGGAAAGAAGAGGGAGAGAAAACTGTACAGGTTGCTCTGGGCCAGTTATGGAGAATTGGACTCTCTTCTGTTATTAATGGGTGTCCTTGAAGAGTATTAATCAGAGCTATACTTTTTAAAAAAAACTTCTGAGTATTAAAAATTTCAAGCATATAGGTATAGAGAAAATAGTACAATGAACCACATCTTCTGTCCCCATCACACAGCTTCAAGTGTTGCCTCTTGACCACTCTCGGCCTCAAGCCAAATAATTCTGATGCAAATTCCAGAGTTTATACCATGGATTGTTTTATTTAAACAAACTCAAAATACCATTTCATGTTTTTTTAAAAAATTCATCAGCCCTGGCTGGTGTAGCTCAGTGGATTGAGTGCGGGCTTGGAACTAAGGGGTTGCCAGTTTGATTCCCCATCAGGGCGCATGCCTGGGTTGTGGGCTGGGTCCCCAGTGGGGGCCATGTGAGAGGCAACCATACATTGATATTTCTCTCCCTGTCTTTCTCCGTCCTTCCCCTCTGTCTAAAAAGAAATAAATAAAATCTTAAAAAATAAAAAAATTCATCAATAGCATCAGATTGTCTAAAAATTTTTCTGCCCTGACTGGTGTTGTTCAGCTGGCTGGGCATCATCCCGCAAAGCGAAAGGTTGTGGGTTCATGTCCCCGCCAGGCACACGCTTGGGTTGTGAGCTGGGTCCCTGGTTAGGGCACATGGAGGAGGCAGCTGACTGATGTTTCTTCCTCACATAGATGTTTCTCTCCCTGTCTTTCTCCCTCCCTTCTCCTCTCTCTAAAAATAAAACAATAAAACCTTAAAAAAATAATTTTTTTCTTTAATTCATTTGTTTGGACCAGATTCCAATTAAGGTTCATACACTGTGATAGGTTGCTAAGTCTTTAAAGTCTCTTTTAATACGCAAGCTCTCCCTCACTCTTTCTCTTTTCTTTGCAATTTGTTTAGCAAGAAACTGGACTAACAGCTGTAGAATTTCCCACAGTCTAACTTTTGATAATTTACTCCCCACAGTGTCATTTAACATATTCCTGTATCCTCTGTGTTTCCCTGTGGTTTGGCAGTTCTGTCTACAGCTACACTTTTCAGTGTGGCAGCCGTTAGTCATGTGCTGCTTTTGAGCACTGGAAATGTGACTAGTCTAAATTGAAATATACTGTAAATATAAAATTCACACTGTTATCTTGAAGACTTAGTACCAAAAAATATATATATGAATATATATATAAAATATGTATCTTATTAATTTTTTGTTCATTGCTTGTTGAATTGGTACTATTTTGAATTGGTTATCTTGGTTAATACAATGTATTAAAATTGTGCCTGTTTTTAGTTTTGTAAATGTGATTACTAAAAAACTTTAAATTACATATGTGACTGACATTACATTTCTGTTGATAGTGCTAGTCTAGACTTAGTCTTGATCAAGTTATTATTATTATTAGGTAACACAAGTAGTATTAAGTTCTGTTGAAAGGTACATAGTATCTGGTTGACTTTTTAAATAATGTTAATAGCCATTAATGATTAGGGGTTACAACATGGTGATAATTCTAATTATATCACTCTCTTTTAATTTCTTACTGGCATTCTTCTGTAAACAGCAACGTCTCCTCGACAACTCTTTGGTTATCTACTGATAGACTTTTTGCCTAGAAAAGTCAAGATATTGCTTCCCTTTATTTACTAGTTTTGTGTTTTTATTTTCCTTTTTGTACAGGTTCTCCTTCTTCTGAGAGAATAAATTTGTCTCAGGAAAAAGAGTTGCTGAGTCTCTTTTGTTTTTTCTCATTACCTCATGTGGGCTATCTCTACCTGCTGGTCAAATCGGTTGAATTAATGTCAGTTTACCAATATCCTGAGAAGTCTCAGCGGGCGGTGCTCACGCCACAATTTTTGCATGTCATCACAAGGTATGTTATCATGTCACTTGCTGGACTTTGAGTCACTTATTTTGCTGTAAATTGTCGAGGTGCTTTCCAAATCTTTAAGTGAGAGTTGTGTGAACAAGTATATAGCAGTATAAATTAATGAATACATCTATCTTTTCATGGCCCATTCCTGCCTTTTTAATGTCAATGATTTAGATTCTGGTTTGCCTTTGTTTTCTTTTCTTAGACTGGATGGGGAATCTTTGTAAGAACGAATACAATTCTTCATGAGGAAAGATTTTCATAGGGAATTCTAGTGAAGAGTCAGTGGGACCAGTCAGGGCATCTCTAGATTTCTTTTCCTAATTTTTTCACTGCTAGTATATCCTTCCTGTATGAGTTAATTATTTCATAATGGTTTAAAACTGTAAAGGGGCCAGAAAGACCATCTGATTTTACCTTCTGATTGGTACAGATGGGGAAATAGTCCAGAGATTGAGACTGGTCAAGGTCATGTTGCTAATTGCTGGCAGATGTCTTCTGAGTTGCCTTACCCTGGTATGTTGGCATGTAAAGTGGGGTTCTGAGTAGGACGTTGACCTTATTTCCTTTTTCTCAGCAGTAAGTGATGCTTTTGGTTCTATTTCCTGTTTTTTTGAGCTTAGATTATATGTTAGGTGCTTGCATTCGGTCCTCTGACCAAGCAACCGTGAATAACGTACACCGTCAGCTGCTGAAGCAACAATATAAGAAGGGGCCAGAGACACATAGGCAGGGCACAAACACTAGGAGATTGGTGAACAATGTCTTAAGACTTCATGAAAGTGGTGTAGGCACTGGAAGGAGAGAAATTACTTCTGGCTGAGTCATGTGGCAAAATTTTTCATGTTTGAAATGATTCCTGAAAGCTAGTTAGAATTTGATAGATGGAGATTGGAAAAGGAAGGGCATTATGGAGGAAAGACTATAAACAAAGGCTATGTCATACAGTTTTGCAGGAGCAACCAATAATTAATTGTAATGTTAATTAAATTATTTTTTTAAAGGACAGTGATTTTTTTAAAACTGTGGTATTATCAGAATCTCCAGCAAATGCTAGAGTATATTACAAACAGTACAGGACCCACCTGTGGATTTGATGCCCATTCCTAGAGTGGGTGCTGCCCATTCCTAGAGTGGGTGCTCCCCACTCCCCGTCCACTCCCTGATGTAAGGAGAAATGCTATTGTATGTTTTTTAAGTCAACATTGTGGGGGTAGTTAGTCTTCTCACTTTCCAAAGTGTTGTGTAATAATGTTCCTTAGGTATGAAGAAGCTGCTATTGAGTTCAGGTTTTGACCAAAGAAAGTGATATGATAGGGATACTTATGGTCAAGATACAGATGTAGGTATGCTTTGCCTCCTTGCACAACCAAAAGAAGGATCACAACTAATTTCAAAACAAAAAATACCCAGAACTGCCAGAAAATTGAGGTGTATGGTCCAACAGCTGAGGATATAAAGAAGTTATATTCATCTAGACCGGAAGGAGGGGTGGAGATGGGGAGTAGGGGCAGAGAGGACACAGTGTGGTAGTGGCAGGTGGAGGCGAGGCAGTGGCAGTGGCCATTGGAACAAGTGGTCCCACATTCACGTGTGGTGGATAAAAATCAGGGGGACACATGGTGAGTGAGAGATCCCAGCCCCATGCCAAACCATGCAGCCCAGGGTTCCAGCACCAGGAAAAATAAAGCCTCGTTCTTCTGGCTATAAGAACCAATGTGGTTTGGGGCAGCGGAAAAAACTGCTGGTTTCTCAGGAGAGGCAAGAATGTAAGGGACACCTACCTACTTTGGGAACCACAATCAGGGCAGCAGCTGGAGGGACACCAGTCACATACGGGAAATGGGTGAAGTGACTGGAAATGGAGTGAGTGCCAGTCAAGCACCCAGAAGTCAGCCAGTAGTAGCATTGTCTCCTCTTCGACCCTCCTCCACACATGGAGCCACAAAATGGTGAAGCAGCCTGCCTGCTCTGGTGAATACCCAAGGCTCCGCCTTGTACAACTTAACAGGTACACTAAGACAGGGAGTCAGAGTGGCTCTATCTAGTACACAGACTGCCAAAAGGAGGCTGCCAAATTGAGGAGATAAAGAAATAGGGCCCAAATGAAGAAGCAGAACAGAACCCCAGGAAAAGAACTAAGTGATTCAGAGATAGCCAACCTGTCAGATGTAGAGTTCAAAACACTGGTGATAAGAATTCTCAGAGACCTCATTGAATATAGCATAAGGGAAGAAATGAAGGCTACACTAAGTGAAATAAAGAAAAATCCACAGGAAACCAGGATGCAAATCAATAATTTGGAACATAAGGAACAAATAAACATTCAATCAGAACAAAATGAAGAAACAAGAATTCAAAAAAATGAGGAGAGTTTAAGAAGACTCTGGGACATTTCCAAAAAGGCCAACATGTGAATTGTAAGAATGCCAGAAGGAAAAGAAGAGCAAGAAATTGAAAACTTATTTGAAAAACTAATGGAAGAAAACTTCCTTAATTTGGCTAAGGAAATAGACATACAAGTCCTGGGAACACAGAGAGTCCCAAACAAATTGGACCCAGGAGGACCACACCAAGACACATCATAATTAAAATGCCAAAGGTTAAAGATAAAGAGAGAATCTTAAAAACAGTAAGAAAAAGGCAGAGAGGTACTGACAAGAGTTCCCTTAAGACTATCAGCTGATTTCTTAAAAGAAACTTTGCGACAAGAAGGGACTGGCAAGAAGTATTCAAAGTGATGAAAAGCTAGGTAGGACCTACAACCAAGATTACTATATCCAGCAAAGCTATCATTTATAATGGAAGGGCAGATAAAGTGCTTCCCAGACAAGGTAAAGCTAAAGGAGTTCATCATCACCAAGCCCTTATTATGCTAAATTTTAAAGGGTCTAACTTAAGAAAAAGATCAAAACTATGAACATTAAAATGAAAACAAACTCACAACTGTCAACAACTGAATTTAAAAAATAAAAACAAAGCAAAGAGGAACACAATCATAGATATGGAGGTCATTTGGAGGGTTATTAGCTGGGAGGGGGAAGGGGGAGAATGGGGAGAAGGGAACAGGGATTAAGAAACACAATTGGTGGGTACAAAATAGACAGGAGGAGGTTAAGAATAGTATAGGAAATGGAAAAGCCAAAGAACTTGTATGTACGACCCATGGACGTGAACTAAGGAGGGGATCGATGGAAGGAGGGTAGAGGAGGCATGAAAACCCCTGTGAATTTTGAGCCTGCATTTATGAAAGAATGGAGGCTGGTGTGGGGCAAAGGAGAAATTTGGTTTAACTCATTTGTGTTTGAGGTTCTTAGGGAATATTAAGAGGAACTGTTAAGTAGGCTTTTGGACACATAGAGCTAAAAATTAGGGAAGAGAGGAAAACTTAGATGTTTTATTATGATCAGAAAAGAACTGATGGTTAAGTAGTGAGCATGACTCCAAGAGTGTATAGCAGAGAAAAGTAGTTGAACTAAACCTCTGGTGAAGGTCATATTTAGGAATTGAGAGGAGGAAGAGAAGGATCTTCAATGATGCAGAAAAACCTAGGGAACTATAGCATCTCAGATATTAAGGAAAAAAATAGAGAAAGAAGGAAATAAAATATTAATTTCTGTCCCCAAATATTGTTAAAGACTATCCATTTTTTTTCCATATTATTGCACAGATGTACAGGACACTGAGAATGTAGTGAGTGGACCCTCTAAACTTATACCTCCCGCTCCCTTAAGTATAAGTCATGTGTCCTTGAGGACCTGTATGTTTATATACCCCCCCAAAAAGCAATACAAATTTTTTTTAAGAATCTAGGAACAATATAAAATTATGTAAAATGTCATCCTCCTAGAAATACATAAATAGGAAAGCTCCTTACCCTCAATCCTACTCCTCAGGGTCAACCATGTGAACAATTGGTGTATATTCATCCGGCCTTTTTTTTTTTAAAACAATACATGTACTACTATGATTTGTTTTTTTACAGAAGTGGATTGTAAATCCACTGCTCATCAACTTGCTGCTTCCCCTAGCAGCATATTCTGGACATCTTTCCAGACCAGCATGTTTCAGTTCACTTTATTCTGTCATTTTCCTCCTTTGTATTCCAACAATAGCCAACAGCAGCATATTGGAAGTGAAGGTAGGTCAGAGGGGCCAGACTTTTCACTTCTAGACCCTAATGGTCATTGGCTACTTTCATTTGGCCCTTGTAGTCATAGCTACTTTCACCTGTCGTTCTAGCCTCCACTGCAGGTTTTGCTCCTCATTATCTCCAAGTCCCTTCCAAGCGTTTTAATTCCTGAGGATGCTCTCTATTCCTTGTTTCTAAGTGGCGGTGCTATTGTCATGACTTCAGAGGTCATGTCCTAGAGCTTTGTGGAAATGGACAGAGGTGGCAGTGGGCTGAGGCTGAAGTGGAAGCCCCAGCTGACAGATGGAGAGAGTGCCCTGACCAGTACCTCTCAGCTACATTGTGCAGAGTCTCCCACCTGGGCAAATGTCAGATACCTTTCTTGTTAAAGAGTATTTCTTCTATTTTAAGATTATTGTTAGATTTGCTTTAGTCTTTTGCTTTTTTGTTTTGAGTTCATTTTTACTTCTCCCACTTTTTGTTTATAAAAATCATTCCTGTGAATTCACTACAAAATGAGTTTTGTTGCAGTAGTTAAGTTAACTGTTTTTAATGTCAATATTGAAGTGTCGACTTACCCATCAGTCAGCAGGCATCTACTGTGCACTTACTGTTGGGTCCCTAGGTTGTTTTACTGCTCTGAAGGAAGCCGCCTGCGGTTGTGGGAAGACATAGAGGAGTGTGAGGAGTGAGGGGACCTGGGACCTAATTTGGCTCTATTGTCCAGAGAGGCCTTGGGCCAATCATGAACCTTCCATGCCCTAATTTAAAACAAGCTGCTAGAGTATCTAACTGAAGTTTCCGTCAGACAGTCTCTGATTTTGTTCTACCGTGGATTTGTGTTTGCATCATCTAGGTATGGTGGCCAGTATAATCCAAGCTCAGTTTCGTCCTAGGAGGACTGGGGTAGAGATAATAGTCAAGAATTGGGGTTCTAATCTTGACTTTGATAGTGACTCTCTGTACCTTGGCCTGATTCTGGGCGTATCACCTGTCTGTCAAACGAGGGTACTGGCCCAGATCCTTGGTTTTGGAGCGCACGATAGAGCTACACATAGGCCTTTGTAGAAGCGCACATGTCTAGATTCAGCCCCTCTATAGAGATTATGATTCAATAGGGGTAAGCTGGGGACCAGTTATGTTTTAAAAAACACTCTATAGGGGTCCTGAAATACTCTCCTTGATAAGAAGATGTCTACCTTGTCAGCACTTGACAAATACTTGAATCTTCTCCCACCTTTGCCTTTGCTCTGTTTGTGCGTGAAATCCTCCCAGCTATGGACATGTTGGTTTTTGGCCTTGGCCTTGCTCAGTGGCCTCTCTCCTCTTCCTTAGTAACAACCTGCAGTGTTTCACAGTGCGGTGCAGTGCGGCGGCAGCTCGTGAGGAGGACCCGTACGTGGACTCCACCCTGAAGGTTAGAACTGGCTTATGATGACAGTGAAACTTTAAGATCAAAAAGGAACATGTGACTGCTTGCCAACTTGCTCTTGGGTCTAAGTGAGGTGAACAGTAAAGGTCATAAGGTCTTTTTTATTGAATTAGAACTTTTGAATGTAAAATAGTAAACATTTTCTGACTCATGGTTTAGATGACAATATTTAAGATTACTTTGGAAACATTTCACTCAGAATTTAGGCATAAGGCATAGTTTTAAAAGTTTGGTAAAGAATATGTGTAGATAATTTTATTAATGGATATGTTGGTGTTAATTAATATATAGCTATTAAAAAAGAAGTTCAGAAATTAGTATATTCAGGAACACAAAATTGAAAAAAGAACACAAAATTGAATAAAGTGCATTAAAATAATTTCTTTATGTCATTATTAGATATGCCTATAATTCTGTTATTTTACAAGCCTTCAACAACCTTTTGTATTTCTGTAGATGAAATCTAAGAGTTAATGGATGTGTTAGATCAATAACCTCATTTTTAGTATGCTTACTCTCTGAAAAGCTATTGACCATGAAATAAACATAGATAGTTCATGATGAAATTCTACATTTTTCTGACCTTGAATTTTTATTCTCAAAATATACTGATAATTTTTTGATATTCATCATATAGTATTTTACCTCTGACATATAAGCCCCTTAAATGGTTGTTTGTTGTGAAGATACAGACTACAGGAAACCCCAAACTTATTATGGCCAGTATTTCAAAAGTTGGTTTATGCCTCTCATAAAAAAGTCATCTGGAACACCTTTTCCTGGAAAAATAAGTGTTTGATAATGATGGTTATGTTAATAAGCCAGCACTAGGACGTGCACACTGTGTCTCGGGTACTCAGCCATTATCACGGTTGCCCAAATTATGTGATACTGGCTTATGTGATCAGAGTTCCCAGTAACTCCTGTTTTGTTATGGCCTGCCTGGAGCTTTCTTGTTACTGACCAGGCTTACTACCTACCTTTGGCCGCCTGGGAAACCGGAATCACAGCTTTCCCTTGTCTTTCTGTCTGTGATTAAGATGTACACGTAGTCTTTTCAAGAGATTATTTTAAAAATAAAGGTTATTTCCCTAGCAAAAATTGGAAGCTGATAGATTCTTTGTCCCTTTCTTCTCTCCACACCATGCTTTAAAAAAAAGAAAAAAGAAGCTGAGAAGGATGTAGACTTACATAGGTAGTGATGGTAGCGTGAGGGGTAGATTGAGGTAGGATCAATCTACATTTGAAAATAAATGATACTTTCAGGTCTTCTCAGAGTCTCATAAAACCAGGGTGAAGAAACCAGAAAGAGAGGAAGGGAGAAAAGAGGGGAGTGAGGGGCTGGTGGGGGATGCTGCCCTTGAGACTGTCCTCTTGAGCGTGGCACAGAGGGACGGATGCAGACGATCACACCTCATGACTGCCCCTCCCTGCGACTCCACCAACCCAGATGCCACCGGAATGAGCACACAGTCGTTTAGCCTGCTTGCTGACTCGGGTTTTGGGAGCTGTGGTGTCTGAGAAGGATTTCACAGCCTCAGAGTTTGGCCCACAGTACACTTATCTTTTTCTGCCTTTCCCCTGAGATTCCAGATTCTCAGCACTAGCCAGGGCCACCTAACTATTCTTGGGGATGAAAAACTAGATGGAGGTGTTCCCCCCAGCACGTTGTGCAAAGGGACAAGGAAGATGACCTCTGAATCAAAACAGTGTTCGTGGAGGAGAAGGCATGGGCCTGACAGCATCATTTTGTGAGCTCCCAGAAGGAGTTCTATTCTCTTATCCATTCTAGGTGAGGTAATGCTCCCTCACAGGCACCAGAGCCTGGCTCCTGGTCCAGGGTTTTGTACAGTTTACCCAGCACACTCCCCTCTGGGCAATATTCATACTTAAGGACCCAAGAGTCAGGGGCCATTTGAATATGCAAGCATTTCTCTCCTACATGCCCATCTACCAAGAAACCATTTTATGACTCTGTGCAGTAGAGTGTCCTTTTGTAGTATCTCATTTTGCCTAGAAAATCCATTTGGGCATATCCCCAAGCCAGCACACTGTTAGTGGGAGTGCCCTGGAGGGGGGGCAGGCACTTACCAGCTCCTGGCTGTACTCCCCAGTCCATGGGGACTTCCCACAGCTGTGAGGGGCCTCAGGTGCACCCACTTTCTGAATTCATTCAGAAAGAGTAGGTCTTTGGTAGGCACATAGGAAATAGATGGTTACATAAATTTAAATAGAGAAACCTCACACTGATAAAAAATAGTCATTTGAGCGGGGGGGGAGGAGCAGGAGAAACTTTATGAAATTAACAGGTGGATTTTTGAAGGTTAAAGTTATTATACCTTTATTTCTTGGTTAAATTTGTGATTTTTTCCTTTACTAGGCTTGCCCACCTGTCAGCATGGATGTCTGTGCTTTAAGAATTCAGCTTTTCATAGGCTTGAAAGCCATCTGTCACTTTAAAAACCACATTGTACTTTTGACCAAGGCAGAGCCTGAGGCCATTCCAGAAAGGAGAGAGTCACCCAAGAGGCTTCTGTAAGCATCCCTCTCCCCCAGATATTCCTGCCAAAGCCCTGGCCTGAATTGTTACTGGTGTGTTTTGTGTGTATCTTTCTGTTTTTTTAAATCAAAACTTTGAATGAGCAGGTGGTGTTTCTATGGTGTTCTTTTTCCAGGATAAGAAAATAAGGTTTTAATGATCTCTATATTATCCTTTATAGTTGACATTGCAACTTTTAGAAGAAAATGAATTATAAAATTGTTTCAATAAAAATCTAGTATTTTAGATAAGAAGTTAAAGGACATGCTTTTCTGTGTAGTTAATGGGAACGGCAGGGCCTCTACTGCTAACCCAAACTCGAAGATTATTTTCTGGTATTTCAGTTTAAAAGAAATCAACAATGTGTTTCTTACCTTAAATCACATTCATGATATATAGATCTGTACTGATCTACCTTAAGGTAGAAGTGCAATTTGATAACATTAAGCTCTGGCTAATGCTTTGGTTTTCTGTTTCCATGTTGTTTAGAACGCTTAATTGCAGACTAGTTGTGCTTCTGTTTGATATTCTTTTTTTCTTTTTTTGTGGGAATGCATTTTCTTGTCTCTGTCTCTGTCTCTCTTGGTTTTCTTATCTCTCTTTTTGTTTTCTTTTTCCATTTTATACCACTTTCCTCCATTCAATCACCACACTGTTGTCCATGTCCATGAGTCCATTTTTCTGTTTGCTCCATCCCTCCATCCCCTTTTCCCGCCCAGAGCTGTCAGCTTTCTATCTATGAGTCTCTTTCTATTTTGCTTATTAGTTCAATTTGTTCATTAGATTCCACATATGAATGAAATCATACAGTATTTGCTGACTTATTTCACTGGCTTATTTCACTTAGCATAATGTTCTCCAAGTCCATCCATACTGTTGCAAAGGGTAAAATTGTCTTCTTTTTTATGGCCAAGTGGTTTTCCATTTGACATTTTTTATACTGTGAATTTAGGTAGGAAATACATCCTAACTTGAACATTTCTATATGGAAAACTTAATCAGGTAAGAAATCTGTTTTGGGGAAAGAAACATATAATGTGTTTCAAGTCAAACATTGGTTTTTGTTTTTAACGTAAGTTTTTGCTTTTTTGAATTGCCTGTACCTGTGCTTGTTGCACCAAAAGGAATAAACAGATCGACTTGGTTAAGTGATCATTTAGAGTTCAGAGTGGTCTGACTGGTCTAAAGGCTTCTAAGGAGAGGAAGAACAACTTGGAATCTTGCACATTTGACATTTGTAATGTATTATATATTTTAAATGATTTTTAAAAATTTTAATTTGAAAATTCATTTGGTTAAGGGTCTATGTTCTTTTTTCTATTTTTTTTTTAAGATTTTATTCATTTACTTTCAGAGAGAGGGGGAGGGAGGGAGACAGAGAGGGAGAGAAACAGCAATGTATGGTTGCCTCTCACGTAGCCCTTACTGGGGACCTGGCCTGTGACCCAGGCATGTGCCCTGACTGGGAATTGAACTGGCGACCCTTTGGTTCCCAGCCTGCGCTCAATCCGCTGAGCTACACCAACCAGGGCAAAGGTCTATGTTTTAACAGTTTGTATATCACAGAAAATGTATCACATAGTGAAAGCAAGGGACAGGATAGTGCTTTAAGCAAACTAGCAGTTCCATGAGTTTTCTGCATTTTCTTAGCAGCTGTGAGCGCTTTGAGTGTTGGACCTTCTGCTTAGATTTGTGATGTAGGGCATGCTGGACTCACGATGGCCACATACAGAGAGATCCTGGGCACGGGGGCTTTCACAGCCGAGTCTCTCTCCCTTTTGAGGGCTCTTGCCTGTTCTTTGAGTTTATTGCCTATTTAAGAATACTTTTGGAATGAATTTTAAATGATTGGTTTATCAATTCATGAGTTGTAGAATGTTAAATATTGTAGGCCTGTGTAGCATTGTGAACAAATAATACGCTATAAAAATCAACTGCCCTGTTAATACTGAAGAAAATACTAAATGAGAATGATTTCATAGTTATATTACTTTAAGAATCAAATGTTTACCTTTAAAATTGCCATTTATTAATAACATGTTTTGTCTTACCGTTCTTGTCCTTTGTTTTGCTTTTAGTTCTAGAAAAGGCCCCAGTGTTAAGCTGAAAACGCCTCCTGTAGCTGAGGCTGGGTGGAATTTGTATATTGTGAATACAGTCTCACCAGTGCAGCTATACAGAGAAATGGTACTCCTTTCAGACTTCTAATTCTTATTTGTGGAAATACAGAGTGGAACTGGTGACTGAAAGTGGATTCTAATTACCTTACATTCAGAACGCCACACCCACCAGCTTATGAGCTGCCTGACAGTGGAATGTGTGTCTCTCTCCACCGGCTCGATTTCCCAGCTCCTGGCATTTGCGGAGCCAGTAGAAATTCCCGTCACTAAAATAAGATTCCCGTGTTCATACCTTCTTCCTATGAGGATCAATGAATCAGTCTAAATATAAATAGCCTCTGGCCTTTACCTTGAACCCTTGCAAAGACAACCTTGAAATGGAGTAGAAAGAAATCTTAGATCATTTATCGCTGTCTCACTGTTCTTTGAAACAGCAGCAGGTTGTCCCTGGGCACTGAAGCACCTGTGAGTAGAGTCCCGGAGTGGGCATTCTTCTTCCTTTTCTAAAAATGACAGCTGCCAACTCATTCCTGGCAATTTTTTTAACCCTATTTTGAAATACATTATTTGAAACTTACAGAAAAGTTGCAAGAATAAGAATGGTATGCAAATAAACCCTGTATATTACCCACACAGATTTACCCTGCATCAACATTATACCCCTTTTGCTTCTCTCTCTCTCTCTTGCATTTCCTACACACACACAAACACACACATTGTTTTCTGAGCCTTTGAAAATAAACTGCATAGATCATAGTCTAAAGCTAAATACTTCAGTGTGTGTTTCCTGAGAATGAGGATATTTGTGTACACAGCCACAGGGCAGTCATATGCTTCAGTAAATTTAACAGTGACAATACTTTAGTCTATGGTTTCATTTTTGCCAGCTGACCCTGTAATGGTCTAATAGCATTTCCCTCACTCCCGTACAGGATCCACTCTAGCATCAGGTAGCGTATTCGTCAGGTTTCTTTACCCTCCTTTAATCTGCAATATGATCACAGTCTTTGTGTTTTTAATGACCTAAGTATTTTTGAAAAATATATTTTCCCCTTTCAACCTTTTAAAATTTTTCATGATTAGCTTATATCTTCTTGGCCAGAATATTGCACAGGTGATACAGTGGTGTGTTCCTCAGGGTGTGACATTGGGAGGTGCATGATATCCATCTGCCCCTCATTGGTTATGTTAATTTTGATTATCAGGTCAAAGTTTTACCTGATGTGTCCCTGACATTTCAATGTTGATAATTATATCAGCTTTGCTCTATCATTTTGGTTTTGCTTAATTGAAAATGTTAGGTTTTATCTAGATGATTTCCCTACTGGAGTCTGAAAATGCAGATTGACTTAGATAGCTGGTGATAATTTTTTTTTAAAGATTTTATTTATTTTTAGAGAGGGAGAAAGAGCGATGTATGGTTGCCTCTCACATGGCCCTCACTGGGGACCTGGCCTGCAACCCAGGCATGTGCCCTGACTGGGAATCGAACCAGCACCCTCTGGTTCCCAGCCCGCACTCAATCCACTGAGCTACACCAGCCGGGCCAGCTGGTGATAATTTTTATAAGCCCACTGCAAGTTTCAGAAATAGCCGTAGCAGAATCTAAATTCACCATTTGAAACTAAAAGGAGGGATACTCTGTCTGAATTTGAGAAAGATTTAAATCATAGAACTTTTTTAAAAAAACTATTTCAGATATGTTCGTTAGCTTTATTGTTAACAGTGTTACTAGTATTATAGTATTATTTGGATCTTCTGTAATGATGTGTGCTGTTTAACAAGGGAGTATTTACAGTCGTGTGTATAAAACTGGCTCATAGATTGGGCAGGGGGTGGTGGGGACTCTAGCTAGCCCTTGTCAGAATGATAAGTAACTGCTTTTTTATTTTTTAGGATTTAATGTGTCCACATATTAGCTTTACTAACAAAACAGGTATTCTTAAGAACTGGGAAACTTTTAGGAGTCTTTCTGCTGCAACATTAGCTGTTTTCCTTTTTGTTTTAGGTGGACTACAGTAATACCTACAAGACTACAAAAACCCAGAGCTGCATCCACCTTCTTAGCGAGGCTCATCTGTTAGTGAGAGCTGCCCTGATGGATGCCGGTCAGCTGGAGCCTGGAGAAAAAGTGGAGCTTTTAGAAGCATTTAAAGAAAGCTGTGGGCACCTTGGAGACTGCTATAGCAGGTTGATGATGCTTCCTGGAAACTTGTTAGAGAAGCCATCTTTAGCTTTGGGTGCACTTGCTAGCTTTTCCATCTCTGGTAGTTACCTGATAAATGGGGGGTATGCATTAGGGGAGGTGGCTCATTTATTTAATTCACAAGCATTTGTTGAGCACATACTGTGTGCAGGTATTGTGCTACGCTTAGAGATATAAAGATGAATGTGACCTGCCTCAAGTAGTTACAGTATATTAGATGAGCAGTGAGTTTCAAGTTCATGAGTCTCCCAACAACTTAGGAGTTTGAAGTTTTTTTCAGGCCTTGAGCTGGGGTGGAGGGTCATGACCAATGAAAATCCCTGAGACAGGTGTATTACTAATTCACTCCCTATTAACTTTAATGGAGAGAGATACCAGTTGGATGGTCTTTTTTTTTTAGCCTTGGTAGTCAATGTTTTTATGATGTCAAAAAAGGACACTTATGAATAGTGACTTTTATTTCTGAGAATGAAGTTTACAAATTGTTTTGTATATGATTGTTTCAAAGACTTACTTGACCCATGGGGATGATTATAAATTAATAAAACGGACTTTTTCTACCTATAAACACCATTATGCAAATAAAATTCATGTAATGATTTTTTTCTGTTTTGACCAAACCAAAAGAACTACATTAATTAGAATGACTTTGCAGAATTAAACTTAGGAGATTGTTTCAACTGCTAATGACCTCAGAAAAGTATTTTGAGATTTATGTCATCTAGTAAGCATGGTCTGCTTTATCAAATGTGGCTTATATATGACAAATTCGAGGTTTCTTTGCTTCCTTTTCTTTAGGCTTGACACCCAGCATTCCCACCTTGCCTTGCCCTACTACAAGATGTCTGGTTTGTCTATGGCTGACGTTTTGGCTCGAGTGGACTGGGCAGAAGAGGATGGATCACAGAAATACGAGAGGGGATTAATCTTTTACATTAGTCATTCGCTTTATGAAAACCTGGATGAAGAATTAAGTGAAGTGAATATAATTTTCTACTTAGTTATATATATTTTTAACTTTTCATTTTAGCAATTTATTTTATGTAGTAACATTTAGAAGTCAAGTTTCAAATACTTTGGTATAATTTCTTTTCATAAAAAGGTAACTAATGTGCCTCTTTTTTCATTAATAATTATAGAATTACAGCTTGGAAAGGAACTTACAATTATCTTCTCGTACTTTCTCATTATGAGAAATATGGTCCATGGTGATTGAGTGACCTGCCCAACATAACAGATGGTTGTCTTTAGAAGAATGATACAGAGTGGGGGCCTGGCCTTCCTTCTCATCTGCAGCCCTTCCCAGACCCATGCTCTCCAAATGTCCAAAGCTTCGCTTACAGTACCCTGGCCTAGTGACCTGAACATATTAAGGATTATTTTTAGCCCCTTGTGTGTTTTTAAAAGGAAATGAATACAGATATGCAAAGTTAAATATTATGATACCACATTTTAAGATTTTGAGAGAAATGAAATTCTATCATAAATTATCCCGTTAACTATATTTTGTACTAAACTGTAATTTTTTTTATAATGGACTTTTGAGTATAATTCAATATTTCTTCTTCTGAACGCTTGTTAAAATTAGAAGTACTGGCCACAATTTGGTCCATATTTTCACTGCTTTTTCTTCATTTTAACTCAGCAAAGAGATTACTTTAGGTCATCTGAGGTCTCCCCCATTATCATCATCAACTCTGTCTTTTGAAATCAAAATATAATACTATAGTTTTATTTTAATTAGAATGTTGTATCTTGGTTGTGTCTTTTTTTCCCTGATTTTGTTGCTTTCTACTGGCTGGCTGACTTTTGTTTCTTGTTCTTGCTCACCAAAGGAATTAGCAGTAAAAGTGGTTAAGATGTTTCATGTGGCTGAGCCGAAGCAGCTGCCCCATATTCTCTGTAGTCCTTCTATGAAGAATATTAATCCTTTAACTGCCATGAACTATCTAAGGAAACTGGATACTTCTGGGTTTTCATCAATCTTAGTGACACTGACCAAGGCAGCGATGGCTCTGAAAATGGGAGATCTTGACATGTACAGAAATGAAATGAAAAGCCATTCAGAGGTACGGTACCCAACCTGGTAGTAAAAGCAGTCTCAAATAGGACCTCGTAGTCCTGAGGCATTTAGCTTTCTTCTGGCTTCTGTCTAGCTCATTCTTTCTTAGCCATAAAGGAAATTAGACTTGATGCTAGAAAGGAAGTGACCCAAAGTAGAAGTGCTTGGGCTTTGAATCTGGCAAATGAAAAAGAATTATAAATGATAGCAGTAGGTATCCAAAGACCTTTCACCTTAGTGTCAGGTACGCTCAGAGCGTGGGGACTATGTAGGCTCTGCCCAGAGCCGACAGACAGTCTGGATGAGAGGATGGCGTGCCCACCGAAAACAGAGTGAAGCGTACGCAGGTACAGTAACAAGGATATTAACTGTGAGCCTTAGGAGTCCAGTGGTTGCAGAAATAGCCTGTACTTGGGAAAACCACAAAGGACTATGTGGAGGATTGGGCGTTTGAATGGTGTAGCAACAAAAGGTAGCTTGCCCTTAGAAGAGAGGCCATTTAGGGGCATGAGCCAAAGAAGTCAGTCATTACAGGAAGAAATTAAGAGGTGACATTAATTGAGCACTTACCATGTCCCAGACCTATTCTAAGCTCCTTGCTTATGTTCTCTTATTTAATTCTTGCGACAATGCTGTAAGTTAGATGCTATTACTGTACCTACTAAACAGGTGAGGTTAAATAGCTTGTTCAAGATCACACTGCTGGTGAGTAGTAGAGCTGAGATTTAAAGCAAGCAGTCTGGCTTCACATCCTCTGCTCCTTCACTGTTGTTTTACTGCCCAACTGCGGTCAGATACCCACAGTATGACTTTGGTTTCTAAAACAAGAAGAGCAGGGGTGCTTTATCACTGTATGAGTGACACATTTTGTTATGATGAGAAGAATAAATCAACATTGAGGTATTGTTTGCTTTGAAGAGTAGAATTCTAGAAAGACGAATTTTCATAATTTTGAAAAAGCCCTATGTATATTATTGTTAAATCATGTGCACTTAAATACAAAGCTCTCTGCAAAAATAGGGCATATTGATGCTTAATTAAATATTAATAGCTTCTGTGAAGACAGTTAACAATGATAATCTTCTTAGAGTAAAACTGGTCTTTGTAGTTAAAGAAAAAATTGAGAGTAAAGTAAATTATTAATAGTTTAGCCATGAGTCTTGAGTACACAAGCATGTATTTCTAAGATGAATACAATGTACATTTTGTCCCTAAGTTTCTTTTTTTTATGTTAAGATGAAGTTGGTATGTGGATTTATTCTTGAACCTCGGCTATTGATGCAACAGAAGAAGGGACAGATTTTTCCAACTAAGCTTGCACTTCACTTGAAGGAGACTCAGCCTGGATTGCTTGTGGCTTCAATCTTGGGCTTGCAGAAGAACAACAAAATTGGAATTGAAGAAGCAGATTCCTTCTTTAAGGTTTGTCACTTTGAAAATGTTAATTGTTCTAGATGTCCTGATAAAATGGGGAGGAGGCAGGAAGCAGAATAAGATGAGTGAGTTTTCATTTGTTTATTGAAAAAAAACAAACTTAGACACAACCAATTTATAAAAGTATATACAGTATAAAAGAATATATCTAAAAAATTTCATTCATGCAAGCTATAATCTGTTTCCTGTTAAAATGTATAAAGTTGCTTGGCCATGGCACTAATGGTAATGATAAATTATTAAATGCATGGCCCACATGATGGAGTGCTATTCTGACCAGCTGTAACTTGATCAGTACTATATTTATCTGGGATATGGGGGCTTGTTTCACTGTTTTCAAGGTGCTTTGTGGTAAGGATGGAGATACAATTCCTCAGCTCTTAGTGGACTTTTGGGAAGCACAGCTGGTAGCATGTCTTCCAGATGTGCTACTGCAGGAACTGTTTTTCAAACTCACATCACAGTACATCTGGAGATTATCGAAGAGGCAGCCCCCAGACACCGTACCGTTGCGAACATCCAAAGATCTGGTAAGATAAAGGAATAATGCATTATTACAATAATGTACCTTCTTATTTTTAATGGCTTTGAATCAAACCTAATTTATGTTACCAGATATCTTTTTTTAAGCAGGATTTTAAAATACACTTAAAACTTGTGCATGGGTGTAGTTGCCCACATTTTAAATAATTTTATATTCTCAGAGTACCCCTACCACTTCTCTATTGCATACTTGCAGTGGTAGCTCAGTAGCTGAAACATGAAGGAAGGGGCTTTGCCAGAACACGTTTGTGCTCCCTCAGGGGATGGTCATGAAGTAGAACACGAGAAAAGAGGCATCTGTGGACCCACTTATGGGTGAGGACCTGCAGGAGGCTTGTGGGAGAGGACCGCACACACAGAGCTGCTCTGTAGCCTGCGCAGCAGCCTTCACCACTGCTTTTACCCTCCTCCTCCCTCCCCTCCCAGGGCCTTTGCCTTTCATCAGTGCCACAGCTGACTGGAAAAGTCACCTACTTCTTTTTTTTTTATATATTTTATTGATTATGCTATTACAGTTGTCCCATTTTTTTTCCTCCATTTTATTCCCCTCCGCCCCGCACCCCTACTCCTACCAGCTTCTCCTTCCCCACTTAGTTCATATCCATGAGTCATGTATATAAGTTCTTTGGCTTCTCCATTTCCTATACTATTCTTAACCTCCCCCCATCTATTTTCTACCTACCATTTATGCTACTTATGCTCTGTACCTTTTCCCCCCTCTCCCCCTCCCACTCTCCTGTTGATAACCCTCCATGTGATCTCCATTTCTGTGGTTTTGTTTCTGTTCTAGTTGTTTGCTTAGTTTGCTTTTGTTCTTGTTTTGGGTGTGGTTTTTAATAACTGTGCGTTTGCTGTCATTTTACTGTTCATATTTTTTTATCTTCTTTTTCTTAGATAAATACCTTTAACATTTCATATAATAAGGGCTTGGTGATGAAGAACTCCTTGAACTTGACCTTATCTGAGAAGCACTTTATCTACCCTTCTATTCTCAATGAAAGCTTTGCTGGATAGAGTAATCTTGGATGTAGGTCCTTGCCTTTCATGACTTGGTATACTTCTTTCCAGGCCCTTCTTGCCTGTAAGGTTTCTTTCAAGAAATCTGCTGATAGTCTTATGGGAACTCTTTTGTGGGTAACTGTCTCCTTTTCTCTTGCTGCTTTTAAGATTCTCTCCTTATCTTTAATCTTGGGTAACTTAATGATAATGTGTCTTGGTGTGTGCTTCCATGGGTCCTACTTGTTTGGGACTCTCTGAGTTTCCTGGATTTGCTGGAAGTCTGTTTCCTTTGCCAGATTAGGGAAGTTCTCCTTCATTATGTTTTCAAATAAGTTTTCAATCTTGCTCTTCCTCTTCTCCTTCCGGCACTCCTATGATTCGGATGTTGGAATGTTTAAAGTTGTCCAGGACATTCCTAAACCTCTCCTCATTTTTTTGAGTTCTTGTTTCTTCATTCTGTATTTATTTCTTCCTTCTGCTCCAAATCATTGACTCGAGTCCTGGTTTCCTTCCCTTTACTGTTGTTTCTCTGTATATTTTTCTTTATTTCACTTTGTATAACCTTAACTTCTTCCTGTATTGCAACCATATGCAACCATTTCTGTGAGCATCCTGATGACCAGTATTTTGAACTCTGCAACTGATAGATTGGCTATCCCTTTATCACTTAGTTCTATTTTTGGAGCTTTGATCTGGTCTTTCATTTGGGACATATTTTTTTTTGTCTCAGCGCACCTGTTACGTTGCAGGGGGTGGATCCAGACCCCTCCACCTTATGTTGTATGTGGTGGAGGGGTCTGCTAGGGAACACTGCTGCTTGCTTGGGTCTGGCTGGCTTTCATTCCCCTGTTACCAACATGAGAATTGGGCCCTTCTGGTGCTGATTTCCGGGTGGGTGGGTTTGTATACGTTCTAGGACCCTGTTGGTCTCCCCAACAAACTCTGCTGTGAGGCAGGGAGTTTCTCTGGCCATTGCAACACCCACAGATTTTTACAGCCAGAGGTTTTGAGGCTTTATTTCCCCTGCGCTGGAAACCTGGGTTGCACGGTCTTGCTTCCTCCTGGTTTATCCGCACGCAAATGTCAGACCTCCTGGTCCACCAGCTGCCACCTTGCCTGCCCAGTCCTCCAGCCACCGCCTTGCCATTTGTCCTCTTTGCCCTGGCTCCCTGTCTCTGCCCCTCCTACCAGTCTGAATGAATGTTTCTTCTTTAACTCCTTGGTTGTTGGATTTCCATAGAGTTTGATTTTCTGGCAGTTCTGGTTATTTTGTTTTTAAATTTGTTGTTGTTCTCCTTTTGGTTATGCAAGGAGGCAAAGTGTATCTACCTGTGCATCCATCTTGGCCCATAGTACCACCTTCTTGAATAAGGATATGGGAATTATCTTGAGAACTGATAGAAGAGGTTTTGTCTCCCAAGGAAAGTAGTAGAAATAAAAAATTATTTCCAGTGTTATTGTGAAATTTTTTTAGTATAATTAGCTTAAAAGCACTATTGCTTTTTTGCTAGAAAGTGCCTCCTTAGAATATTTTAAAATTTAAAATATTAGGAAATATTTAGTGTGTATTTGTTCAGTGAGAAGTATAAGGGCTGAAACTTTTTCCAGGGGAATAGATTCTAAAAGACTTCCCATTCCTTTTTTTAAAAAGTTTTTATTTATTTATTTTGAGAGGAGAGGGGAAGGGAGGGAGAAAGAGAGGGGGAGAAACATCAATGTATGGTTGCCTCTCATGGGCCACCTACTGGCCCTCAATCCAGGCAGGCATGTATCCTGATGGGAAATCGAACTGGTGACCCTTTGTTTTTCAGGCCAACACTCAATCCATTAAGCCGCACCAGCCAGGGCAAGACTTCCCTGTCTATTCTTGGAAAGCATATACTTAATTCTGTGACATGGCTGAGGATTAGTGATTGCTTGCTTTTTTTAGAATAAATTAAGAACATTTTGTTTTGTTGTATTTTGTTTATGTTAATTTCTTTTACATTTTAGATAAACGCCTGTAATCATTATGGCTTAATCTATCCATGGGTTAATGTCTTAATATCATCTGATTCCTTAGCTGACTCACATTATACAGAAGATCTCTCCAAATTACAGGTAAATAAAAATGCCTCTTTATTACAATTTAATGTAGGATATACATTTGGTAAGACCTCAGATGTTCTATTAATCTAGAGTGTGTAATTCTGAGGAACAAAATCCACTGTTGGGCAGGCTCAGGAGCTCTGCGGGGAATTCCTGCCTCTGCCTGAAACTGCTCATAGGAGGGCTGGTTTCAGTACCTGAAGTGCGTGAGCATCCAAGTCACGTGACTCTTCTTCAGCATGTGCTTAAAAACACTTTGTGAAATGCAAATGTGGCAAATGTTTAGTATGGTTATATTAATATAATTCATGTTTTTTTTAGTCTTCATTCATACATTTTAAGGCCTCTAGCCCAATGTAGCCACTATTATTTGTTTTATAGGGAAATATGTCAAAGTAGCCAGTTTATCTGACTCCTGAAAAGGATTTTCTTTTTAAGTAAGAAATATGATCAGGGAATGTAGATCATCCTGCAGGAATTCTGACTGTAACAGTGTTTTGACTGGAAATGAGAAGTAAAGGCTACATTTGACTTGGTGGATCAGGCTGGGCTAGATGTGGATGTGATTTTACTTAATGTAGTTCCGTGGTCCAGGACCCAGTAGAACCTCCAAATCTGTTTTGTTTGTTCTGTCCAGTGTATCTACCAACATATAAAAATTTACACTTTTAGTTAAGAATCTGAGTTTCAAGTTTCTCTTGAAAAGTTCAGCAGAACTGGTAACCATGGGCTCTCATAGCCTGAGACCTGCAGGTTAGAGCCAACTAGTGGCTCCCCTTGGGCAGTGCTCATGCTGTCTTGCCTGCCACAGTTCTCATCTCAATGTCTTCTTGGCCCACGTACTGAATGTGTGGTGTCCATTTTCCTTATCCCAGCTGCCTTTTGGCCTCTTCAGGTTTTTGAGTTTGCAACCCCTGATTTACACTAGGAACAGGTATAAGTGTTATTACTGCTTATGAAAACCAAAATTGGGGGTTGGGGTAGGGAGGGAAGCTCAACAGACGATATTGCTTAGACAGCCTCTAGATAGCCTATGTTGTCTTCAGAAGTGGAGTTACTTACAGTCTTAAAAAATCAACAAAGATGATTCGTGTTGGCTCTTATCTTTGGTACCCTATGACAGAGGCTACTGAGCCCCAAACTTGTTCCTTTCACAGATGTTCCTTGAACATGAGCTGCAAATGTATACAGCATTGGACAAGACAGGCAGGGCCTTGCTTTCCTGGAACATATGTACTAATGACATATTTAAAATCATAATCGTAACAAGTGCTGTTAATTCTCTCCTGATAAAGCTACCAAGCATATTTGTAATCACTGCTTGAAAAATTCAGTGGTCTTTTAAAGTCCATTTTAAAGTATTTAAAAAGGATAGGTTCTTTCTGGGAGTCTTTGCTGTTCAAGGATGGAAAGGTAGTCGGCTTGAACTTCCAGATTATCTGTGCGTCATTAGTCCTAGTCATTTAAAACAAAATAACCCTCAAAAACCAAAAAGTTTGTTTCATGTGGCTCTCTCCTAGAGGAATGGGGAGGTTCAGAACCACCAGCACCACACAGGCTTGATGTGTCTCACGTTCTCAGTCAGTATAATATACATATTTGTGCAAAAAATGAAAATAAAAACAATACAGAAATCATCTACGTGTCAGAAAAGCTGTTATTTGAAATGACACAGTAACTAGTAAATACTCTACCCTTTGCTGAAATTGTCATGAGCCCCTCACCCATCTCCTTGCCAACCACCTCGCCTAAGACTGGCAGTTGATTATATAGGTGGAGAAGCAGAGAAGTCTGGGTCCCAACCCTGCAGAGTTGGCTGAGGGTAAGGGATCTAGTTCAGAGAAGAGGATGTGTGTGTGCTTGGGGGTAGAGAGGCATCCATTTCCAATATTTAAAAAGAAAAAAGGAGCAGTCTGATGGATCTCCCTTTCGATCCATCAGTAAATGAGTGGATAAAAAAGTGTGGTACATTTACACAATGGAATACTAGGCAGCAATAAAAAAGAAGGAACTCTTACCTTTTGCCATAGCATGGATGGACCTGGAGACTATTATGCTAAGTGAAATTAGCCAGTCAGTGAAAGACAAATACCATATGATCTCACTTATACATGGAATCTAATGACCAAAATAAACTAGCAAACAAAATAGAAACAGAAGCATAGATACATGGGATAGAAGACAGCTGTTGGAGGGGAAAGGAAGTAGCCAAAGAACATGTATGCATGACTCATGGACGATGGGCAGTGATAAAGGGGTTGCCTGAGGAGGGGCTGAATGGAGGAGGGCAAAGGGAGAAAAAGTGGGGCAATGCTAATAGCATAAGCAATAAAGCAATAAAATACAATTTAAAAAAAGGAGTGCTCTAAAGAGGAGTAGTAACCTTTGGACCATTTTTAAATTCAGTAGTATATGTGCTTTCTGGTGTTTCTTATTTTTAGTCTTCTTGATGATATGGAGAAAACTAAGTAAAAGTTCACGGGTAATCCATTTTGTAGCACGCTTTGACTAGTTTCATTGTAACCATGGTTTGGGTTACTCATGCCTTGCTCCTTCCTACCTGGCCCAAAAGTTGAATGTAGAAATAATCTGTGTTTTCTGTTACATTGGGAGTGGCAGATTATCACCTTATTTCATGGTTCCTATCTTTTTGTCAGGAAATTATTCAGATGAAGTTGATTATTAAACTTACAGGAAGGAAAGGGACCAACCTTATGCTTTCGGCCATTCCTTTGTAGAAATTTGGAATAAAATAATCACGCTGACTGTAAATAGATAGTTCACATTCCATATCCTCCTGTGAGCCTGAG